>OZ014501.1:28015802-28017302 GCA_963966045.1 Xestobium rufovillosum
TAGAAGGTCATAAGGTCATAGAAGGGCACGGAAGGTCATAGAAGGTCTATGAAGGTCATAAGGTCATAGAAGGCCACGGAAGGTCATAGAAGGTCAATGGCGGTCATAAGGTCATAGAAGGGCACGGAAGGTCATAGAAGGTCAACGAATGTCATAAGGTCATAGAAGGGCACGGAAGGTCATAGAATGTCATAGAAGGTCATAAGGTCATAGAAGGGCACGGAAGGTTATATAAGGTCAATGAAGGTCATAAGGTCATAGAAGGGCACGGAAGGTCATAGAAGGTCAATGAAGGTCATAAGGTCATAGAAGGACACGGAAGGTCATAGAAGGTCAATGAAGGTCATAAGGTCATAGAAGGGCACGGAAAGTCATAGAAGGTCAATGAAGGTCATAAGGTCATAGAAGGGCACGGAAAGTCATAGAAGGTCAATGAAGGTCATAAGGTCATGGAAGGGCACGGAAAGTCATAGAAGGTCAATGAAGGTCATAAGGTCATAGAAGGGCACGGAAGGTCATAGAAGGTCAATGAAGGTCATAAGGTCATAGAAGGGCACGGAAGGTCACAGAAGGTCAATGAAGGTCATAAGGTCATAGAAGGGCACGGAAGGTCACAGAAGGTCAATGAAGGTCATAAGGTCATAGAAGGGCACGGAAGGGCATGGAAGGTCAATGAAGGTCATAAGGTCATAGAAGGGCACGGAAGGTCAGGTCAGGTCAGGTCAGGTCAGGTCAGGTCAGGTCAGGTCAGGTCAGGTCAGGTCAGGTCAGGTCAGGTCAGGTCAGGTCAGGTCAGGTCAGGTCAGGTCAGGTCAGGTCAGGTCAGGTCAGGTCAGGTCAGGTCAGGTCAGGTCAGGTCAGGTCAGGTCAGGTCAGGTCAGGTCAGGTCAGGTCAGGTCAGGTCAGGTCAGGTCAGGTCAGGTCAGGTCAGGTCAGGTCAGGTCAGGTCAGGTCAGGTCAGGTCAGGTCAGGTCAGGTCAGGTCAGGTCAGGTCAGGTCAGGTCAGGTCAGGTCAGGTCAGGTCAGGTCAGGTCAGGTCAGGTCAGGTCAGGTCAGGTCAGGTCAGGTCAGGTCAGGTCAGGTCAGGTCAGGTCAGGTCAGGTCAGGTCAGGTCAGGTCAGGTCAGGTCAGGTCAGGTCAGGTCAGGTCAGGTCAGGTCAGGTCAGGTCAGGTCAGGTCAGGTCAGGTCAGGTCAGGTCAGGTCAGGTCAGGTCAGGTCAGGTCAGGTCAGGTCAGGTCAGGTCAGGTCAGGTCAGGTCAGGTCAGGTCAGGTCAGGTCAGGTCAGGTCAGGTCAGGTCAGGTCAGGTCAGGTCAGGTCAGGTCAGGTCAGGTCAGGTCAGGTCAGGTCAGGTCAGGTCAGGTCAGGTCAGGTCAGGTCAGGTCAGGTCAGGTCAGGTCAGGTCAGGTCAGGTCAGGTCAGGTCAGGTCAGGTCAGGTCAGGTCAGGTCAGGTCAGGTCAGGTCAGGTCAGGTCATCAGGTCAGGGTCAGGTCAGGTCAG
>OZ014502.1:5740252-5997225 GCA_963966045.1 Xestobium rufovillosum
CTCCGTAGCACGTTGCTACCTTGATCCGCTAAACAATTCCCGCTGCATCATCGGACAACTTGGTCGTGACAGCATCTAGATCACTTGATTTATTTGCGTCACATTTTCATTTTTTATTTTACACATTACACTCCCCATTTTGCTGCAATAAAGCCTGACATAACCCGATGGAATTATCACGCAATGTAACTATTTGATTTGACAATAAATTCAATACCCAATACAAGCATTTCTTTGCTACCCAGGCTCATATTTGGACAGAACACTTGTTTATAAGTAACTTTCTTCGTAATGGAGATAGAGAAAAAGTTAAATAGGCAAAATTGTAAACGTGTAATTTCAGACAAATATTTGAAATAGGAATTTATCGTTTTATATGTATAATGTAAAATAAATGTTGTGCGTTAAATCGATTCTCAATGGTAAACATAAACTTATTAATCCATACCCCGCGAGATACACACCATATTGGATTTCAGTTAATAATTCTGTTAATTCGACGTAAACATTATCCTTCGGGCAAACTACTAGGTGCGAACGTGAAAGTAACAATATCAAACATGAAACACGTACTTTATTCGATGTTATTTGCTACTGGAATAGGGAGGTTCGGTAATTTTCAAATTTCATTAAAATTGACAGAGTTTATTATACTGAAGGCAGTTATGTTGTTAATTTTTGTTAAAAAGAAATTCCTTCGCCTGTGAAGCCGTTGCAAAGTTTTCCGCCGGTGCGAGGCTAGAAATCGTACCTTGCAGCGAGAGTAGGCCGCGTGACGTCAGAACTTAGTATAACGTACAAGTCCCAGCTTCAGCGCGCAGCAGTCCCATAAGTATTATGCATATGCATGTGTAGTTAAATTGTTAAATATTATTAACTGGTTCTAACTGGTGTTTTCTGTTTTGTACCCAGACTAATACATCGTACAGCACACCAATAAAACGGAAAAAGTGGTTCGTTGGAGCCAGAAGGAAAATCGGTCAGCATTATCGATATTTTCGCGAGTTAGTTTATCATTGCAAAAGTTTATAAAATTATCGGCTGCCCCATTGCAGCCACTCTAAATAAAATCAAACATAATGTAATTTATCGACAGTTTTCTGGGACCCCTTGGTACTTGGTAACGTGTTACGGTTAGCATAATTTGAAACAGGATGCTAGGAGCATGACGGAGCCAAATACTGAATCGCCGTAGCGTTCCCTCCCTGAACTAAAAAAGGAAATTTTATTAACTATTTTACAATAATAATTAAATAGTACGTCATTATAAAGTTCTCTTTTGAAGACTGGTAGGACGCGTACCTCCATCCTTTCCCTGAGCTAGCCTACGCATTTCCGTAAAAGTAGAACATTCTACATCCCCAACTATTTGAGAGCAGTAGTCTAATGTCTAATCTGCTCCAACCTCTACCTCTTTATTCCTATCTCTGACTCTAGTATGTCGCGAACTATTCCTTTGTGTCTCAGAAGGTGTCCTACCATCCTACGATCCTATCCCCTATTCTTTATTGTCTTCCATACTTTTCTCTTTTCTCCAACTCTTTCTAATTCCTCCTTATTGCTAACTTGTCTATCCACTGTATCTTCAACACTCGTCTGTAGCATCACATTTCAAATGCTTCTACTCTTTTTCAATCCGCTTCTCCCATTGTCCAAGTTTCACACCCGTAGGTATAATTTCGTACTCCATACATGCGTCTTTAAGAGTCTCTTCCGAGTTTCTACATTAACCGTCCCAGAATATAGCAGTTGTTTCTTTTTGTTAAACAAGTACCTAGTACCTACGTAGCGTAGTTTTTTGATTCGCGTGAGTTGTATTTGTTTCCGTTTTTTTTAAAAAAATCCAATCCGTTATAAAACTGTTAACTTGATAACTTGTCAATCACTTAGGTATACATACCTACATAAATGAGTCTGTATTGTATTGTATTGTATTAGAGAATATAGGTAGGTACCTATTTTACAAACAGAAGTAAGCAGGTATCTACAATCTACATACCTACTTATACTGAATTATAAAAGGCATGTACAGTAAATAAATTGTTGACTTTGTTTTACTTATACCAGTCTGCCTTTACACTACTGTTTTGAGGTTGAATGAAATTGGGGTTAGATGCAAGAATCACACACCATTTCCACATTTACCGGGACATTTACCTACCTACTACATAAATATGGCAAATTATGTGAATCGGACTTTTAATACCCTTGTTGCATCATTAATCAATTATATTGTCTTTGTTTTATGTTTCCTTGACACCTTACTTTAAAAATTCACGCTCGAAATAGTCCCAATAAGTATGTTACGAGATAGGTACCTACCGCTTCGCGGGCATTCAAAAGAAGTGGGGGGAGCGCCTTACGAATCTCTGACGTCAAACCAATAACAAAGCGAACTAGCATGTGGGCGTGATAAGCTAATTTCTTTCGCTTATTACGCCGCAAAAAAATTTTTTAGAAAAAAAATTTCGCCGTAAATCAATTACAATAATAATTTTCTGTCATTGTCATGCCAAAAATAGATATCTTATTTTTCTCCGAACCTCCCTATTATGTTATTAATTTTCAATAATGAAAACATTCTCTGATGATGGGAAGACAATTTACGACAATACATTTAAAAAGTGACTAAATATATGTTATATAAAAATTATTGGTAGAGAAATGTTTGATGCTGTGGAGAACACAGCATCAAACATTTCTCTACTTTCTTTACAATGCTTAATTAATGCTATTTCATTTACCGAATTTATTAATCTATGTAATTAGAATCTGAGTTCAATCTAAACAACTTTAGTTTGTTTTCTAGATGACAGAAAACATACATCGCAGAACGATTAACTATCCAACTAATTATGGCTTCCCATTTAGTATTCCTCGCTTGTTGCCGAGAACGTTTTGATGTAATTTTCGTTATAATTTATGCCTCATAGCATGAAACGCAAACACAGAAGATTAATTCAATGAAGCAGCAACTTTATGGCTCAAAGTTTTTATTTCGGTCAAAAGCGACGTTTTAAAAATTGATTAATTATCTTGGAATATCACATTACTTGGCGACTCCTTTGTGTAGGTATAAGAAAAGGTTGTTATTAGAATATCAGGCGAGAATCAGTGGATGAATTTGAAACGTAAGCGCGCAATAAAAGTTTGTGGTAATGGAACGTTTTCTTTTATATCGAACTTTCTCAATAGAACCCGGACACGTAAACTTTGGTGGTATATTTCCAACAAGATGGTGCCCTTGCACACAATTCTGCAATAGTTAGAAATTATTTAGAAAATCATTTTCCGGGTAGGTGGTTGGGTACAAATGGACCTATATTGTGGCCTGCAAGATCACCGGATCTGAGTATATTAGACTTTTTTGTTTGGGCATTTTTAAAAGAAAAATATACATACGAAGATACAACAATCAGGCCGAGCTAGCAGAGGCAACACATGCAGTTTTCCGATATTTGCAAGCCCATCCTATTTTTTTAATTAATTCCATCAATCTATTATCTAAAAGATGTAGATCATGTATTGAACAATATGGCAAGAAAAGTTCAACGGGAAAACCAATATTTTGATTATTCCAAACTACTGGTGCGCACTGTATAAATATGACCTATAAGACCGAAATAATACATTGGAAAATACGAACACGAGAGACAATAAGGAGACCCTAATAGAAGGGGTTAGATATAGGAAACTAGAACACTCGTCGATTATAGGTCAATATTTGGCAAGAACTTGTAATGGACGAACTTTCACAACATGACCCCAAGTCAAACAGTACTAAACTGCTTAAGGAAGCAGTTCAGTAAGTTTGGATGAAATAGAAATAGTGAACAAGCCAAGTGGGCGATAAAATAAATTCCAATTTAGTACTTAAAGTAAAGTAAATAGAAATTCGAAAATATTCATACTCATATTCACTCTTGTGTTATAAACTATAAGACATTAACGGTTTCGGAAGAAATAGGAGCTAATAACGAATTACACTAATTTCATCTAGCAAGATGTCTTCTTTGACGAATTAGCGAATTTCATAACAACCTCGAAATTTCTCTGCGGTAAGGCTTTTTGTAGATTGTTGCCTGTTTTTCTTTCAGTTCCCCAGAGACATTACGCATTGCATTTTTAGGATACTAGGTCATCTCGCGCGCTACGCGCGTTCACTGATATAATTCCCTGAAAACGTAGTTTTGAACTATACGGCTATTTCTTTGATTTCCTAAATAAATTATCAAACCTTCCCAAGAACGAACTCTTGAAAAAGCCACGCATAATTGTCCGTGAGTAAATATTTCTTTTCGGAGATCAATTCCTATTTGATCAAATGTTTGGCCTTGTGATTTGTTAATAGTCATTGCAAACGCTAGTTTAATAAAATTATTGTCGTCTTTTAAAAGTAAAAGGTTAAACATTTTCACAGTACAACGCTATAAGGTTAACGAAAACTATATCTCCATGTTTATCGCCTGTTAAAATTTTGCATACTGTAGGATATTGTCTCCCAATTGTAAAATTAGCAATCCCGTACCATTACATAAGCATTCATTAATGCTGAGATTTCTAACCAACATCACAATACAATATACTGTCAACTTCAATTCATGCGGATGAGAATTTGGCGGGTTTAAAGTATTTAAATATTCAGGAAGAATAGCATCGTTTAAATCTCCATTAACACAATTTTCAACACTATCCAAGTTTGTATATATTTTTTCTGTTTTTATATCTAACAGTTCTACCACTTTTTTGTTAATGTCTTCAACATCAGAATAGCTGATTAGGTCATATCTATGAATCGCTTTTCTGTAATTGATTCCTCCATATATACGTTCAACGATATCCGAATTATAAATACATCTCTGTGGCAATTCTAAATTGCTATTCATATCGTTCAAAACTCCATCTCCAACATCCAATAAAAACTTGGTGAATTCTTGTTTCTGTGGTAGAGCCCGCATATTTTGTGTTTAAGAAAATTTACGGAAATAACTCCAAAGAGAACTAAATTTGATACTTAAATTCACTGTTTCACAGCGGGTAGCATTTATTTTAACTGGTAACAATTGTCAAAAAACTCCTCGCAACACCATAATTTTTCCACCAAACGGAACATCACAATTCATAAAGTCTCGTAAGGTTCTGTCTATAATGTCTAAAGCATACCTTGGCGCCACAGGAGCTTCATCCCAAATAAAAACATCTACACTCCTTGAATAATCTGCTTCTTTTGAATTTGTCTTAAAGTTGGAAGATGAATCTAAAAACAGAGGAACAGGTAACCCAAACGTTTTATGAACTATTCTGCCATGAGGAAGTAGTGTTGCTGCTATGCCCATAAAGGCCATGGTACAAACAATTTTATTCTTACTCTTCAGTAAGCTGTAAAGGGTTGTATAAACATGTCTTACAGGAGCCTCCTGTACCATCTATATAAAAACATGAAGATTCAGAAATTGATTCATTTATGTTAGCATCACATTTACCCAAAATAATATCTACAATTTCTTTCTGCTTTTCATTTAGGTGTTTATATTGTCGTGATCTTATTTCTATTGCTTGTTCTTCATTTGCATATTCAATGTCGTGGCATGGTAGGAAACATTGAAAGATTGTAACCTTCCGCAGAAAGCATGGAACTAATTTGAATATAGGCTTTTTTGTCCTTCAGTATTGCTGTAACGTCTTTCATAACCTTGTGACATTGCTTCTTCAAATTCTTTCCACAATTCTTCCTGATAAATTGGTCGGCAATGCATTAAAATACGAATGAATAAATATCTCAGATGTCTGGGCATCATCCAAATTTCAGTTTCATTCATGGCTCTTTTCCACTCGTGATGATCTTCAATAAGACCTAATTTTAAACACGCTCCTACATAAGATTCCTGTATTTACTGTTTTCAGATCTTCAAATCTGTTTGCTCCTGTTTCTGATATATCTAAGTTCTGATATTCTAAGTTTGCTGGTTGCTTTAGAAAGTTTTTTGGGAGAACTACAAAGAAGCTAAAATTCATTTACTTTCAATGCATTACAATCCTTTTAATGTGATATGTAGATACGGTTACATCACATCCCATTTCCTTCTAACCGATTCCGTTTTAAACATTGAATTAACGAAAATCTCCTTGAAAGCCCAACGTGTTTTAGTAATGCACTGTAAAGCCATTTACGATCACCGACGACACACTGAATAACTCACGTAGGGTAGATGCACCAGTGGATGAACATGCGCCAGTAAATGAACATTTTCACTTTCTTTAAGTTTTTTAAGAATTACAGGTCATTTATTGCCAAAATTAACATTGAAAATGTCCCTAGATACTTTTTTGTAAGGTTAGGATATTAGGTTGACAGCACTGTTTAAGCGGGAAATCCAGTGTGCCAAGTGAGAAAGTGCAGTCCTTGGAAGTTCCAGCTATTGAAGCTAAAATATTAAGGTAGGGATAGTGCACACGTTGCTATTATTTACTGTAGAATCTTCAGAGTAAGTCATATCCAGGGAATAATCATTTTAACGACTTCGTAACATCGTAAATTTTCATTTTTTCCAATGCAACATTCTTAATAGATCACTACGTAAAAAAAAATTAGGTGTTCATTCACTAAATTCAATTTAGTCAGTTTTCTAGTAAATGAACACCTTGTTCATTCACTAGATTTTGTGCTAACTTCATGTTCTTTGCAAGTCTATAAGAAAAGAAGGACAAAAACCTACTTCACGTATTCTGCAGTTTTTATCTTAATTCCTCTGTCTTGAATTCAGTAAATGAACATCTGTTCATTTATTAGAATTCGTGTGTTCATTTACTAAATTTACTTGCAGATGGAGAATTTAAACCCAAAAAAAATATATGAGAGATTTAGATACTCGGAAACCGATCTAAAAATTGCACTGGAAAAGATAAGAAGCGGTCAAATAAGTTTGAACTTGGCATCCAAGAAATACAAAATTCCGAAAGGAACACTGTCCAATAAATTAAGACATAAAGTACCAATTGAAAAAAAAATGGGTCCTGGAACTGTTCTTGCCCCAGAAGAAGAGGATCGTTTGAAAACGTGGATTCTAAATAAGGCAAAAGTCGGTTTTCCTATGCATCACACAGAAGTCTTAGATTCTGTGGCCAATATTTTAAAAAAAGAACATCGTCAGACTGTGTTCATAGATGGTAGGCCAGGAAGAACTTGGTTAAAACTCTTCCTAAACAGACATAAAGAAATTACTCAAAGAAATGCCGAAATAATTTCTAAGGCACGGGCAGCTGTAACGGAAGAAGGGATTCGACAATGGTTTGATGAACTCTCGTCTTACTTAGAACAAGAAAGTCTGCGAGAAGTATTTGATGACCCCAGTAGAATTTACAATGCCGATGAGACAGGGGTCTCATTTTGTCCCAAGACCGGAAAATTACTTGGACCAAGGAACTATAAAAATTTTTATGAAATAAGCAGTGGGCCTGAGAGTAGTTAGAAAATGAGAGTACTGGATACGAACCCCTTCGGAGCACATAGCGCCATCGAGTTCTCGAGGTGCCATCGACTTCTTCGGCAAATGACCTTGAAAGACACCAGAGGTTGCTGAAGGAGTCGTTGAGGCATCCGAAGAAGTGTCTTCAGCAGCGGCATCTGCGGCAGCCTCTGGTGTCTTTCAAGGTCATTGCTGAAGAAGTGTGCATGTCTTCAGCAGCGTCTTTCAAGGTCATTGCTGAAGAAGTGGTGTTCAGCAGCAGCAGCAGCAGCAGCCAGGCGCATGCGCCGGGGCTATTCCTCAGATCAGTCCATCGAGTTCTCCAGGGCGTGTCTGCAGCAGCCTCTGGTCAATGCTGAAGAAGTGGTCTTCAGCGGGCAGCCTCTGGTGTCTTGCCATTGCGCACCCAAGCCGCCATTTTGGCTGTGGGTCAGGCGCCTGCGCCGGGGCTGTCGCGTACAAAGCGCGTGTTGCTCATTGTTCAGGCCAGTCCATCCTGGCCCCATCCACTTCTTCGGCAATGACCAGAGGCTGCTGAAGGAGTCATGTCTTCAGCAACGGTGTCTTTGGGGCCTTTGGCCGTGGCTCAGGCGCATGCACCGGGCTCTGGCTATGAGAGTGGGCGGGGCAACAGCCAATGAGAGTGGTTGTGGGCAGCATCCAATCAGAATTGTTAGGTGCTGTTGGGCCTTTGGATGTGGCCCAGGCGCCTGCGCCGGGGTTTTCGCAAAAATAAAAACGTTGAATATATTTTTACATCAATATAATTAAAACTATAATCTGTATACAGAGTAGGCATGCGTGTATTTTCTGGGCAAATCGAAGCCCTGCAGCTTCTCATACCACTCTTCTGACCGATTCATTACCCGGTGTATACTCAACGATGCGGTCATGCAGGATGAGACAGTATGCGGTTGTGTTGGGCGGAAAATTCTCGCTCGACTCAAATTCTAGACGCATATCTATGGGTCCAGGCTTGATGCTTTCCGACTGCTTTGATGCGTCAATCACCACGATGGGCGCTAGATCCTTGAACTGTTCCTTGCCGTATAACGGCTCGCCAACTTTTCCATAGTATGAACTCTGGAAGTTCTGGTACATTTCGTATAGCAGGGCGTATTTCCCCGTGGAGAAATCCAAGTTTAAATTCTCGTAGGGGAAGCACTCAGAATTCAGGTACAGTTTGACGTTTGTCAGATTGCAGTGGTCAAATTTGCTTGAATCCGTGTCCAAATTCGCTTTGCGATTCGTCTGGAAGGCGACAATAACGTAGCGGGGTTTCTCCAACCGTGTTGCAGTCTTGACGGCCCACGTTTGTTTCGTAGCTTGCGGCAACACCGGATACTCGTACAGCTCCCAGCTGCGAAAACATATCTGCAACGTTCTCTCTTCCTCGACAATATTGAGCAGTTTTAGGTATTCAGCATCCGATGGATAGACGTACGGCACCCTCCAATGAACCTTGCTCAACTCAATTCTGGTGTCCTCGTTACCCACGAAAGCGTTCCTATCGTTTTTCGATCGAGTCAAAATGAGCTCGTGACACACATTTAACAGAATTTTGGGGTAATCTTCCAAGAATCCCAGCAGGATTCTTCCCGGGATGCACACGTTAAAGTTCCCGTTCGCGTCGATAAGGTGGCTCGGTGAGTCTCCCGTATTCGTCCAGCCGGCATTCTCCAGGGCACCTACCTCACCCACATTCAGAGAAACTACACCCTTCAGTGTGCTCGTGATGCCCACGTTTTTTGTTCGATCCACCTCCACCCCGTTTATTTCATAGCGGACGTCGTCAAAGAGGAAACTGAGGGCGTTATTTGTTAAAGCCGCATTTCCGCCTCCTGCACCCTTGATGAACCTGCCCTCTATGTAGATGCTGCTTAGATGCGGCAGTACGTAAACGTCTTGTTGGTGGATTGGTATGCGAATTTCGTCATTGGCGTTGAATGTTGTTGTTGTCACGAACGGCTGATGTACGTGCACCTCGACACGGCGTGCTGACTCATCCAAAACAGCACCATCCAGAACACGAAACGTGTCTACGTTTATGTGTGTCATTATTCAAATGCGGTTCCCTTGTTGAAGCACAAGTACTAACTGACAGCACCGTTAATTTTCTTGCTTAAATACTCTCCATACAACCGTGCGCATGCGCAGTCTTATTCTTGCTCGTGTCATCAGCCATGGTGTTTGCGAATACAGCTGTCTGTGTCAACAGGCAGCTGTATTCGCAAACAGACAGACAGACAGACAGACAGACGGAGAGACAGACAGACAGACAGACAGACAGACAGACAGACAGACAGACAGACAGACGGACCGACAGACATACAGACAGACAACTACTGATAAGAATTCGGAAGTAGGAGAATAACTATAGATTCCTTTTTGTCTCATCGAGCTGATTAATTTGATACCCTACATGATCTAGGTGGGCGGGGCAAGGAGCGTGGCCGGGGGCGCGGTCAGTGAGTGGCCACCCCTAAAAACCACCCCTAAAAACCACCCCCAAAAATCACCCTCCAAAACCACCCCAAGAACCGCCCCTAAAAACCACCCCTAAAAGCTACCCCTAAAACCACCCCTAAAACCACCCCCTAAAAACCACCCCTAAAACCACCCCTAAAAACCACCCCCAAAAACCACCCCTAAAATCCACCCCAATATTCGGATACCTCTAGTCGAGTCCTTTAATTTGACACCCCACATGACATAGTTTTTAGGTAGGGGTTAGCCTAAATTTAGACTACTGTTCTCAAATAATTAGCGATGTAGAATGTTCTACTACCGAGAACTAAGATGTTTGCATATATCAATCAGATGGATCCCACACGTGTCCGAAACGCATTAAGATAACAAGTAATTTCAAATAAACAAACTGGAGAATGTTCTAGAATGTTTTTTTCCCACACGTGTCCGAAACGCATTAAGATAACAAGTAATTTCAAATAAACAATCAGAAGAATATTCTAGAATGTTATTTTATTGTAATAATACACACAAACAAACGGGTCACCTTGTAGTGTCTACAACGTATTAAATGCACATGCAGAGCGTGGGATCAAACCTAAACAAACATATCCTATCGGCAAGATGAAAGGTTATTTCCCATAATAAAAACAATTATAACATCTCTTATCGGCGGCGAACGTGCTTTTTTCTTAAACTTTAATATCAATATTTATTTAGTATAAACAATTGTAAATTTCCGAGAAAATAAATATTAATTCTGTAACTTCTGTTTACAATCATAAGTATATACGGATGATTTGAAAGACGGGCTTGTGGGCCGCCGATTAGCTCAGTTGGTTGGAGCGAGGGCTCCGGTGCGTGGGGACCCGGGTTCGAATCCCGGTCGGCGTCATTTCCAGAACGTTTGCGAAAACCCCGGCGCATGCGCCTGAGCCACGGCCGAAGGCCCCAAAGACACCGTTGCTGAAGACATGACTCCTTCAGCAGCCTCTGGTCATTGCCGAAGAAGTGGATGGGGCCAGGATGGACTGGCCTGAACAGTGAGCAACACGTGCTTTGTACGCGACAGCCCCGGCGCAAGCGCCTGACCCACAGCCAAAATGGCGGCTTGGGTGCGCAATGGCAAGACACCAGAGGCTGCCCGCTGAAGACCACTTCTTCAGCATTGACCAGAGGCTGCTGCAGACACGCCCTGGAGAACTCGATGGACTGATCTGAGGAATAGCCCCGGCGCATGCGCCTGGCTGCTGCTGCTGCTGCTGCTGAACACCACTTCTTCAGCAATGACCTTGAAAGACGCTGCTGAAGACATGCACACTTCTTCAGCAATGACCTTGAAAGACACCAGAGGCTGCCGCAGATGTCGCTGCTGAAGACACTTCTTCGGATGCCTCAACGACTCCTTCAGCAACCTCTGGTGTCTTTCAAGGTCATTTGCCGAAGAAGTCGATGGCACCTCGAGAACTCGATGGCGCTATGTGCTCCGAAGGGGTTCGTATCCAGTACTCTCATTTTCTAACTACTCCTGAGAAAGAAAATGTAACTGTATTATGCAATTTCTCTGCATCGGGATTGATAGTACCGCCTATGATCCTCTTTCCGTATAAACGCATTCCACGAGATATAGCACAATCTGTTCCAGAAACATATTTCTTAGGCCGATCCGATTCCGGATGGATGGTCAGTGAAACTTTTTTTGAATATGTTGCTAACTGTTTTTATAAATGGCTAGTTCAAAATCAGATAAATTTTCCTGTTATATTATTTTTAGATGGGCATAAGTCACACATTAATACTCAGCTTTTTGAATTTTGTAGAGAAAAACAAATACATTTATATTGTTTACTGCCTAATGCTACACATATACTGCAGCCCTGTGATGTCGCAATATTCAAGCCGCTAAAAAGTGGGAAAAAAATTGTTCTGCGTAATAAACAAGAAACGAACCAATATATAACAAAAGGAACATTTGCTCCTCTGTTTAAGAATGCATTTGAAAATTCCATAACATCTGAAATGATAATTAATGGATTTAGGGTGTGCGGCTTGTACCCTATTAATGCTGATGCGATTGACTATAATAAATGTATGTCAATCAGGCACAAAGAAATGAATTCAGAACTAACAAACCAACATACCAAATGTAAATGACTACCATGCAGCTCTAAAAGTTATTAATTATCATGGAAAAGAAATTGCAAACAAGTACAGTATCAACATTCCTGAAGAGGGAGATGCGCTTTACCCAATATGGCGTGTCTGTACCGAAAAAATTGAAAGTTCTGTTTCTCAGGTAACGTCTGCTGACGTTGACCACATGCTAACCGATTCATTTTTGAACTCTTTGCCAGTGCAGTTAGATGATATTGCTTTTATTGTGGACAGAAATTCTGATTTCGAAAATTTCAATACATCAGATGACAATATGAAATCAGAAACATTTGATGCAGGGACTGAAAATATTAGTTGTGCGAAAGCACAAAATCCAACAGAGGACTCTACCAATGCAGACAAAAAGGAAGCTCAGATAAACGGGATAGAAGGAAAAGAAGCAGAAATAAACGAAGAAGCTAATGAAATCGACAAAACTGAAATAGAAATAGAAGAAAAGCAGGAAATAGAAGATGATCAGGAAGATGAGAGAGAAGAAATAGACAAAAAAGCAGAAGAAAAAACAGAAGAAGAGGGAGAAAAGCAACAAATTCATCTAAAAAATGTGACAAAAAATCGCAAGGAAATAAAGAATAATCAAGAAATGGAAAATAATGAATTGCCCAGAAATGAAAATAATAAGAAGATAAATGTTATATCGAATATACTGGTCACGAAGTCAACCTGGGATCAACATTTACATTGGCCAAAAATTCCAGAAAAGATCGAAAAAAAACATAAAATGAAACCCATGCCTTATGCTATAACATCGCATCAATGGATAGATTTTTATTCACGGAAGGAACGTGAAAAGGAAGAAAAGAAAAAAGCAGTAGAGCAGCGAAAAATATTAAGGGTTATAAAAAAGGAGCAGAAAAGTAAAACCAAAAATGTAAAACTAATACGACGCAATGCAAACAAAATAAAAGAAACCTCTGATAACTTGCTGAAGAATACGGAATATGAAGTTGGGAATTACGTTGTTGTTCTCTATGATGGATTTCCATTCCCTGGGATAATTACACAGAAAGAGAAAAGTGATTATGAGGTATCAGCTATGATTTCTAGTGGTAATAATAAGTGGAAGTGGCCGAAAAGAACAGATAAAATATGGTACAACAAGAACAATATCCTACAAACCATACCTGAACCAAATGTTTGTACTTCTCGGGGATATTATGAAATAAAGGAGGTAGAACAGTACTTGCATAAGTGAATAAAAGAATAAATATTAAAGTAATGGGAGTGCAGTATTAGTTAGGTAGGTATACCTGTAAGTAAAAATCTAATATTTGTACCTATTGTTCATTTACTGAATGTTCATATTCATTTACTAGTTCTCACTGTTCATTTACTAGTTTTTTTCGCACTTGAAAAGATTATTTTAATTCAACAGCACTATGAGTGACATTTACGTTTTGGAGTTATTTTTTATATTTAAATAAATATATCTTAAAACCAGTACAGGTACTCTTTTATTTATCAGCCCTTTCATTTGTTTCTGACTTTTATTCATATCCGTTCATTTACTGGTGCATCTACCCTACCCACTTGCAGAATTCGCACGAGTATTACGCTAAAACGCCAACTTGGTCAATAAATCTGACGGGGTCTTGAACTCCCTATAAAATGTAGGAATACAATATTGTGTGTTACAGTATAACCTATACGGTTTAGCGTCTTAAAGAGTATTAAGTTTTTATATTATACATACTACTACACTGTCATTTTGACAATAAATTCTTTTCTTAATTTGATTTTTTGAATACTATATGTAATATTAAAATTGTTTGATTGCGTATAAAACTTCGTATGTACCACGGTCGTAAAGGTCTTCTATGGACATGGAAATGGATCCCTCGGTTTTCTGCGCCTCGAGATTCAATCACACAACTAGCCGTGAGTCTTTTTACGACCTTGATACATGAATATGTTTAGGGTAGCATCCCGTATGAGATCTCGTAGTACACAAAATCTGGATTTAGTTCTATAATTCGGTGCCTGGCGGGGTATTTGCCTGAGGAGTAGTTGTTCGAACGGTTCAGTACCACTGATGTCCTCCGCATAATTCGGCAAATAATTAGCTCTTGCTAATACTTGCACCAAGCGTGTAAGTATAATATACAGCAAGCAATATTGCATGGTTCGAGTGTGTAGGGCGAAGCGCCGTACGGACGAGTCCCAAAAGAATGAAACCAGTGGTACGGTTTCTCCTGCACATTCAAAACATGCAATATGGAAAACTCATGGAAAAACTTCTAACGAAAATACAATAATTCATTATTTATAATCTTGGAACCTATTCATAATTACCGTCAAATGTAATTAATTCAAGGATATAAATTATTGCTCATTATGTATTGGTAAAAGTAACGCGTTATCTATCTATGGATACGGCTATGGATACGGCTGTTTATGTCTGACTGCATAGAGCATGGACATAGTGAAAATAGAGTTGGCGTTGTAAAATCTGCATTTGCAGTGTTTGCTCGTTCCTAAATTTGTTGAATCTTTTGATTTAATACGGAAAAACCTAATATTAAATACTCCAAATATTGCTTAGTGCCGAAATGTGAATAAACGCCTATTCGAACCCCAGGAAAAGTATTTATTTCATTGCCAGTGGGATCGACGTTTAGCAGATTGTCACTTAATTACTGAATTTATAAACAATTTATATTTTGATATAGTTGGACATTTTCGAACATAAACCATCTGATATGATAAATACACATTTGGGTATAAAACTGACATTCGCGTGTACCCTATTATCAAGTGATTGAAGTTAAAATAATCGTTCGTAAGAAGTAAACTCTAGCTGACACACAAGTTTTTTCCTTCCTTTATGCAGTTATATGACTGGCTTGAAAAAAAATACAGGCTGTTACAGGATTTAAAATGTCATTTCTAGCCAGCGCCTAAACCGGTGTTCTGCACTGACAATCCATTAGCGTGAGGCCGGGCCTGTCCGATGCAAATTGCGAATCTTGAGATTTTCTCAGAGGCTGGTTAGAAAACGCTTTTAGTGGTGAAATAAATTATCATATTAAGCTTCGTTCTCCTTATTCGTGCCGTTTAATTTGGGCGGTTTAAGTTCTCTGGGCTGGAGCTAATTAATTAATGTGCTGAATTTCATAGCTTAGGTGTGTGTGCCATTAAAGCGTGCGCCAAAACTTTTCTCAGCGCGGATAGATTAGAGCAAAAACTTTGATTAATTGATTATGCGCCTAATTTATTGTCATTAGCAGTGCTTATTGGGAAAGTTCTCAGCTGGTTTCGGTTACAAATGAAGGAGTATCGTCATTGTGCCGCGAACTAGGTCGGGATATCTTACCGTGGCTTCTGCTTTATGTAGATAGATCATATTCCATGTGTCAGATATGCAAAACGCATTGCAGGTGTACAGGTATATTTGAAATCGATAAATACCACAAAATGTGTTTAATAATAGTTTAATTGTATCTCGCCTATCTTCAAATGATAATAGATTTTTCTACAACAGCCATTTCGTCATAGAGATCAGAGAGTCCTTTAAATCCAGGAGCATCACATGCCTTCGTCTCAAAGCTCATTTATAGGTCACATTTTTGCTATTATCTCTATAAAGAGCGTAGGTTTCTCAACATGGAGTATATGTCAAAAACACATTGGTGATATCTTGTGTATTCAAGAGATTCATTGCGTTCATCATAAAGCTGAACGCGTTCCTCCATTCTTTCTTATTCCGAGCTAAAACCTATGCATTTCCCCAAAAATAGAACATCAGCAATTGTATGAGAGCAGTAGTCTAATCTGGGTCTACATTACCTCTTTTTATTCCTATCTCCGACTCTAGTATGTCGCGAACTAGTCCCTCGTGTCCTACCATTCTTTATTGTCTTCCATACCTTTCGCTTTTCCCCAACTCTTTCGAATACCTCCATATTGCAAACCTTTTTACTGTTCCCATCAATCTTTTAAATACTGCCTTGTACCAAATGGATGGAGTTCGGGGCCACTCTAACCATGAAGTTTACAGTGAACTTACGACCATGTTTGAAGATCGCTGATTTGAACGCTTCGATCCAGTTCTATGGTCTCCCAGGTCACCCGATTTGGCACTTCTTGATTTTTTGTGGGGTTATAACAAGAACAAAGTGTAGGTATGCAACCCCTATCCACCACCAGAGACGATTTAATGAATCGGATAAGGACTGCCTTCGTCGAGTTAGATGTTCAGATGATCAGGAAATCGACTATTGATGAAGAGCATAAAAGAGTTTTTTGCGCTTAGAAAACGACGGACGGCACATAGAACATTATTTATTATGATGGCTTCTTGATGTAATTTTCAGTTCTTTAATTTTCTTGTTGGTTTAAAACTACAATAGTAGTAGTAGTAGTGCTAGTAAATTTGGGTTTATTTTTTAAACTTTGTTGTGTTTATAGGACAGTTCTAATTTGCTAAAAAGAAAAGAAAAGCTTGGAAAGTAAGAAAATTGTAAGATTGAAACAGTATTATTTTCTCTATTAGATAATGTGAAAAAAATGGCTTTTGAACAACGGAAATTGATTGATTGGATGTATTTTTAGACATCCTGTATATAATTAAACGTTAAACAACACATAATCTGGCCCAAAAATTGATAACACAACTTTCCTTTTAAATCAACGACAAACATTTTCACAAGATCGTACAAGACCGGGATTTTTCAAAAAACTTACATTCTTATCTCAAAAACTATTAAGGCTATCGGAACGCTTGGAATATTTGAGGGATGTAACGTTCCCGCTGCCAATGGATTATTCCAACATGGTTTAAGATATTCGCATGATTATTTTTTTCTTGTTTCAATTAAACGAATAATTTTTTATTAAAATCCAGTAATTTAACTTTAAAATCTACTTCACAATCTATGAAAATCTGACATATTGTAGCTACAATATTTATCACATTTTTCGTTTTTCTTAGAAATTATAATCGTAGAGTCATAGATTAGACTTTTCATTTTGACGGTATCAAAAAAAACATAATAAATTTTTGATAATAATGAAGTAATCAATTGGCTCCTGCACCTCTTCATTCGCCTTTTCAAGGGCCTAGAGGTGGCGGTGTCTAGCGGCGATATGTTTAAACTTCCCAGATTCAAGAAACAGGCGTGGCTAGTTTTTGTATGTATTCAGGTATTATTCTTGGGGCCTATTTTTCGTATCGACGACCTTCCAAAGTAATTTCCGATTCTTCCTAAAATTTATTATTGTTACACATATGAGTTGAATATGCAGGTGGACAGGTATCCCATTTATCAGAAAAAGCGATTCATCTGTATTGTGTAATTTAGAGAAAAATGCCAAATAGATACTCTCTTTGTTTTTAAATTTCCATAATTCAAATTACTTTACTTATACATGGCGTCTCATTTCTTCTGTACAGCAGATGCTAATCTACACAACTTGGATTTCTTAAATAGAACTCCTGTAATATCATCTCACTTTTTATTTCCCTGTTCGATTTTACTATATGATTGTGTAGGAGTTGCATTCTAGACTGAACTTATTGTGAAACTGAGCATCTGTTCATCATTCTCAAAATGTAATTTTTGAAACATCCCTACGTGTGACAAAAATTTTAAAAGAAAACTGAAACACAAAAATATGGGGTTTAGTTTAGAAGCAACTTACTTCGTATGCATACTTACTTTGGGCCATTACATATGCGTCAATTTTATTGTTGTATAGCACTTATAGTTCAGGAAAAAGAACACTGTGAGAGATAAACAGACATACAGACTGAGAGACAGACGGGCGAACAGACAGAATGGTAAAACAAAGAGGGGTCTCTCATATAACTTCGCATAAATGGATCAACCTGTATAACAGATTCCCGAGGAGTGAATCACTGGTGGATTTCTTGTACACTGCCTTTGGATTTCCGTCGCCAACCGGAGATTTCCATTGCATTAATACAGCATGTTATTGGCCAAATGAGAACACAACACATCCTATCAGCACCGGATTGGACTAATTTCGTATAAAACGTTTTTAGACAAATAATATACATCAACTTCCAACTACGTCTTCCGTTATTTCTGTTCTCTGCGTCATATCAGGTAAAATCTGTCACGGAATTACGATGGACAAGAAATTAGCCGGGAAAGGGAAAGTTTAAAATTTGTGTTGTCACAGAAGGATTGGAATTTGAACATTTAATGAACTGATTATTAAGAGTGGCGTGTACCGTGGATTTTCTGTTGCAGTCAGATGCACACTCAACATGACAAAACATTTTTACCGTTTAGGAATTTGGAACACAGGTTCATGGAAGTCTATACCAAATGTTAGAACGTTATGGAAAAAAATCAGTTACAATACGTAAAGCGCTAAAAGAGGCTTTACTGAGCGTGTCTGACTGCGGCAGATGATAACGGTACAAGTCATTATTAAGGAAATTTAGACTCAGCAAACCATTTTTTGTTTATTATTTTTTCCACCGCGCGGCTAGTAGCCAGTTCGATGCTCTCAGAAAAGAAAATGTGATATGACATGATGACTGAACCCAGAAAAAGCCACCGGAAGTGGCCAGTCAAAAAATTGAGTTTTCCGTTTTTTGCAGTCTATTTTTGATTTAAGAAATATTGCAAAATTTTGTTAGAGAAATGGTATTAAAATAACTCTAACCACACGAACTTTTCGGTCAATCGCAAAACACCTAGTTTTTCTTTTTTACTTATAAGTAACCCACTGCGTTTTCTTGGGGAAACCAGCATCCCGAGGCGAGTTTTGTTTCCCCGCCTATAATTTGGTTCAACGTTCCTTGTTTTCTATCAGGTACTCGTCGGAATATAAATACTATACTATGATATTCAATAAACTCCGCGTTTCGTCTGTAGCTTCGGTGTTGTGTTTGTTCTAGCTCAAAGTGAATGGAAAGCTCCGAGATCTACTCTACGCTGCGAAATGCTCCCCCTAATCTAGCGCGCCCAGCAATTTTTGCATTCAGTGTCCGCCCACTTTGTACTTTTGGGATGCTACGTCCCTTCCGATACCCCTCCACAGTAACTGTTCGTCGGCGTTCCGACAGCCTTAATTCTAGCTGGAGGTTGTACCGGATTAGAATCTAGAATGTAACGTAGATTTAAAATATGTAATGAAATACAGGGTATTCCAATTAGAATAAGAAAGTTGATAGCCATTTCTGGTATAACCGGAAATGTCAGAAAGTCGAAAATATTTTAATTCAAAAGAACATCCTCGAAAACCCGTAATTCTAAATTTTGGAAAATATTGTCAAATGGGATGTCCATAAACTTTTAAGAAGATACCTTTAGCTAGTGACTTCGTTGTCCAAGTAAAAGAAGATGAATAAAAAACTGAATAGGGGAAACAGAGAAAAAACTACTTTACTAAGGTAGGCACTTCAATATTAGAATATTGACGTACTTAACCGTCGCTTTCACTTGATCTTGTTATATGAAGTTATAGGCTTGAAAAGGCTCCTCTATGTTGACATTCCTCTTTGTTTCATGCCAAGCATTTAATTTGCCAGAAGTTCCGCGTGCCGCACCTGGAATGTAGCGCCCCTGGAGTAAAAAAGGTATACTATCCTGCACGCGTTAAAGAATGAACGTAGGATTATTTTTTATACGTAAAGAAACTCGATAAATACTCCGACGTAGGAGTATAATAATATCTACGCTGTAAAGCTTAATGCTGAAAATATGTTGACGTTTGTTTTGTTGTTGAAATATACTTTAGGGTTTCTAATAAAGGACTACAATGAGTAATGTGGTCGAATAACAAAAAGTGGAAAAGAAATCTTTATATGGCATTTTTGTAATTACGAGACATATCCAATCGCAGATATGTTTTGAACAAATGGTAAGATTGAGATAAGTACCTATTCCAATATTTAGAAAAATGTTATAGCAATAGTTTAAAAACCTCTTTTTATTTTTAGTAGATAAGCTCTGCCGCTTCTGGGTAAGAAATGCAATGTATTTTCTTATGCAGATTTATTTTGCATTTCGTGCCCTTCTAAGCGTTCTGGGGTAGATCTATTGGGGGAATCCTTACTACCATTATGTCGATTTGGTAGATTCCTACAGAGTAGCACTTTCACCTGCATAACGCGGGGGTCGTAGTCAGCGATTGACTGTTGGGCTGGAATGGGTGAGTGATAGTGCCGCGTAGTCCGTAAAGCACCGCGGTAGTGACCTGGAGCGCTGAATCTCTCACGAAGTCGTAATCATTCCAGAGTTCAGTGCACTCGCTCTAAGTAGCGTCTGTAGCAGAACTGAAGGGAAAATTAGATGAGAATTGCTAGGTTTATTAAGGCCAAAATAAATTTTATCTGTGAATAGACTCCTAAATCAAACGTGCTCAACGCATTATCCACATCCATGTGGCTACAATAATTTGTTTCTAACTAGTTTGGGCACCAAATTCAGATCAATAAAAAGAAAACCAAAATTTTGGTGCGTAGGGGGCGTGAAAATAGGACTAAAACGAAAATGCAAACGAGAAGATAGAGAAAGTCTCAGATTTCTGCTATTTAGGAAGTCAAATAACTCGCGATGGTAGGAGCTCTAGAGATATAAAACAAAGAATAGCACAGGGCCGAATTGCGTTTAATAAAAAGAAACAGCTATTATGATATGATAAATGTAGAAACTCGGAAGAGGCTCTTAAAAACGCATGTATGGAGTACGGCATTGTACGAGTGCGAAACTTGGACGATAGGAGAAGCGGGTAGGAAAAAATTAGAAGCATTTGAATTGTGGTGCTATAGACGCATGATGAAGATACCGTGGATAGATAAGGTTAGCAACAGAGAGGTATTATAAAGAGTTGGAGAAAAGCGAAATTTATGGAAGACAGTAAGGAATAGGAGAGATAGGATGGTAGGACACCTTCTGAGGCACGAAGGGTTAGTTCGCGACATACTAGAGTCAGAGATAGGAATAAAAAGAGGCAGGGGTAGGCCTTATTATTTTAGACCCTAGATTATAGCAATTATTAGCTGTTTAAAAATACGGGCTTCTTAAATTTCTACGAAACAACAAAATTGACACCGCCCGAGTCCTTGTAAGTAGAGAAATCTTACAAACATTTGCGTCAGACGTACTGCTCCTAATTATTATCGATCGCTAAAAATGACACCCGCAGAGTTCCAGATTTATATTACATCTAAGTGTGTAATTTGAAACTTCCTTCCTAATTCAAAAAAGTCCTCGCCGGATCACTGCCTTTTACGATTCTGTTTTCGTAAATTCGATGTCGAGGAGGAAAAAACTTACAAATCCTTGAAAATTTCAGACGTGAAACGAGCAGGTTATTATGAGATGGAAAGTTTGGAGTATGTACGTGCTTGGAGGAAAATGCGGGTTCTTTTGAAGTTTGTATTTGTACCGATAACAATTATGTGGTTCTTTCGGAAAGTTTTGTCCGTCGCGCCGGTAGCGATTATAAAGTGTTGCTTTCAAATAAGTTTTCGAGCTAGATGGTCAAGTAAGAAGTAAATTTTTTAAGAATAAACTGAAGTTCACAAATATCTGGAGTATTTTACTTACGAATATTCTACAGGAAGTTCAAGGCCTGACAATGACACTTGTTCGAAAAACTAAGAGCAGCTGATTGTCAGTGTACTTCTGCGCAAGCGCACTAACGAAATGAAAAGATCTTTTGACATCTGTTATAAGGTTTTATATTTTTATTTCGCTATAATGGTAAATATTCACGATTTGAGAAAGAATTTAATGTGCCACTCGTCACTGAAGTTATTTTTTCTCACGAATGGGGTTATTAGCCTGGGCAAATAAATGTAACTTCAGTGCCTTGTGCCACAATAGTATATTATATTACTACGAGTGGAAAGGAGTCTTTTTGTGTTGAGCCCAGATGTTTGCGGTAGAGGCGAAAGCCGAGACCACGAAAGCTATTGCAAAAAAAACGATTTTCAAAATTCAACTTTAGGGGTGAATATGTCCTCAGGGCTGAATATTTTACTAAGGTGATTTTTTGTAAATCGTCCTATTTTATGCTCCTAAGAAATTACCCGCCTTCACTAGGACAGCCTGTATACTTATAATATAAACCAGTATACTATAATAATATAATACCTATTGTTTGTTATTATTCTTACCCTTTCAGTTCTCACGAAAGCGAAATCTGAAAGCGACAATTTACGAAAAAGTCAAAGGGCATGTAATTTTTTTAAGTAGCGCGTATATTGTCTTCGTGTAGTCGAATAAATGAACAGGACCACCAGTAGTTGACGGTTAAACGGAAACCAGTCTGGACACGATAATTTGAAATACTTATTTTAATGACCGTTTGTAAACGCTGCGACTTGTTTGTAAAATTACTAAATTTGTTTTGCAAGATTAGACCCGAAAAAACGTGAACTTAAATGCTTTATGTGATGTTACTTGCGGTCACACACCGTCATATTCTAATCAAAAGACAGAAACTTCGGGTTCTACGACGAGTAATATAGCACTTTTATTAAATTTGTTAAATAAATTTCTGGAATAGTATAATCCTATCTCATATAAAACAACCTCCAATTATATCTGAAACGATTACGTTTTCGAACGATTTTTTACGAGTGAACGATACTTCGTAATCAGAGTTCGTAAATACATCCGTGAATTTTTATAATTAAAAGACTAATTAGTAGAACTTCTGGCCTCTGATGATTAGGAAGGTCCTGGCTGACGCATCGCTAATTTTTGACATAGCATTAATTCCTTTTTTGACTAACGATTTAAAAAAAATATATTCCAACAAATCGTTTTTAAGAGGCGAGTAATATTTTCACTGCTGTTTCCCTTCTAACTGAAATAGACAATAGTTTACTCGTATTACGTAACGAGCATTGCGAAATTTTATGTATGAGTGCAGAAATCACACGAGTTTATATGAAATACATTTTCCTCCGAGTTATGTACACTTTTTTTTCCATGACCCCTTAACAAAGTCAAATTTAATCACAAAACAGTAACTTTATGTTTAATGTTTTGTTATCTATGTTAGTAAAAGTCAAAATTTCTAAGTAGCGTACTAATGGTTGCTGAGGACAGTACGCCCTGCTTTGTTTTCGGTCTGTGTGTTGAATATACTCAATTTATAGTCATGGTGCCTTTGGTAAGCAATTTGTATTCTAGCGGCTGTCTATGAGATGGCATATTGCTGTTACATATGCAGATTCAATCATAGCAGTGCAGTGAATATGCATTTTGGTGTGACCTTCCAAGTTTTACACTCGCTTAAGTATTAATGAAACTTGTATTTTCGTTGAGGGGCTTAGAATATAAATATTTCTACAAATTAACTACAGAAGACTCAGAGAAACAAATACGTCTTGTATTTCAGCCTGTACAGGAAATATTAACGAGCAAATGCTATTTGAGAAACATGATTAAGTACGTTTTCAAGTGTATAATACGTCAATTTTCACCTGAATAGGTAAACTCCTTAATTTAGAATGTAGATTACAAGATTTCTAATTTATTTTACAGAGATTACTCCAGTTTTAGAAAGTTAGTAAATGTCGCCCTTGTTGAGTTTCCAGTGTTAAGAAAATGTATGTAAACTACTCATCGTAAATAACTTATGTATTTGTGTCTGAAGAGAAAGTTCTTTATCTCATCCAAAAAGCTCTGTTTACCCTATTTTGTTTTAGTAAGTTTGTCCAAATTTATAACAAAGTAGATTTTGTTTATATTAGTTTAGTAGATATTTCTAGTACCAACGATATAAAGCGTAATTCGTTTAAGTTGCAAACTAAGCAAGGCAGAAAATTACGTGAAAACATAACCCAAATTATGACAAGTAATTTCCAAACTAATTTGTTACAAACATATTAGGTAGGTACCTATATAGGAACGTTGAGAACATAATTAATTTGTGTCCGGGCCAGAATTAAGGTTGTTTTAAATACGGTAACGTTAGGACTAGAGTAAAATTTTAGACGTCGAGCAACCATTATTTAGAAACGGTTGTTCCAAAAGAGCAACACCGGATTAAATTTTATTCTGGTTTCTGGTTGGATTTTATATTCAAATTTTAAATATCACAAATTGAATGTGAATATGTCGTCTATATATATTCCAAAAGAAGGGGGTTCTACCGTCCACTCGCTTCTTTCTGCTGTTTGTCGATTTTGTTAGATTCTGCCCTAGTCGAATCATGACTTCAAAGAAACGCATTATTGCCTGATTACAGAATAATTTACATCTGATATAATTCCCTGAAAACGTAGTTTTGAACAATACGGCTATTTCTTTGATTTCCTAAATAAATTATCAAACCGTCCCAAGAACGAACTCTTGAAAAAGCCACGCACAATTGTCCGTGAGTAAATATTTCTTTTCGGAGATCAATTCCTATTTGATCAAAAATTTTTGGCCTTGTGATTTGTTAATAGTCATTGCAAACGCTAGTTTAATGGGAAATTATTGTCGTCTTTTAAAAGTAAAAGGATAAACATTTTCACAGTACAACGCTATACGGTTAACGAAAACTATATCTCCATGTTTATCGCCTGTTAAAATTTTGCACTGTAGGATATTGTCTCCCAATTGTAAAATTAACAATCTCGTACCATTACATAAGCCTTCATTAATGCTGAGATTTCTAACCAACATCACAATACAATATACTCTCAACTTCAATTCATGCGGAGGAAAATTTGGCGGGTTTAAAGTATTTAAATATTCAGGAAGAATAGCATCGTTTAAATCTCCATTATCACAATTTTCAACACTATCCAAGTTTGTATATATTTTTTCTGTTTTTGTATCTAACAGTTCTACCACTTTTTTGTTAATGTCTTCAATATCAGAATAGCTGATTAGGTCATATCTATGAATCGTTTTTCTCTAATTGATTCCTCTATATATACGTTCAATGATATCCGAATTATAAATACATCTCTGTGGCGATTCTAAATTGCTATTCATATCGTTCAAAACTTCATCTCCAAGATCCAATAAAAACTTGGTGAATTCTTGTTCCTGTGGTAGAGCCCGCATATTTTGTGTTTAAGAAAATTTACGGAAATAACTCCAAAGAGAACTAAATTTGATACTTAAATTCACTGTTTCACAGCGGGTAGCATGTATTTTAACTGGTAACAATTGTCAACAATCTCCTCGCAACACCATAATTTTTCCACCAAACGGAACATCACAACTCATAAAGTCTCGTAAGGTTCTGTCTATAATGTCTAAAGCATACCTTGGCGCCACAGAAGCTTCATCCCAAATAAAAACATCTACACTCCTTAAATAATCTGCTTCTTTTGAATTTTTCTTAAAGTTGAAAGATGAATCTAAAAACAGAGGAACAGGTAACCTAAATGTTTTATGAACTGTTCTGCCATGAGGAAGTATTGTTGCTGCTACGCCCGTGAAGGCCATGGTACAAACAATTTTATTCTTACTCTTCAGTAAGCTGTAAGGAGTTGTATAAATATAAGTCTTCCAGGAGCCTCCTGGACCGTCTATATAAAACATGAAGATTCAGAAATTGATTCATTTATGTTAGCATCACATTTACCCAAAATAATATGTACAATTTCTTTCTGCTTTTCATTTAGGTGTTTATATTGTCGTGATCCTATTTCTATTGCTTGTTCTTCATTTGCATATTCAATGTCGTGGCATGGTAGGAAACATTGAAAGATTGTAACCTTCCGCAGAAAGCATGGAACTAATTTGAATATAGGCTTTTTTGTCCTTTAGTATTGCTGTAACGTTTTTCATAATCTTGTGACTTTGCTTCTTTAAATTCTTCCCACAATTCTTCCTGATAAATTGATCGGCAATGCATTAAAATACGAATGAATAAATATCTCAGCTGTCTGGGCATCATCCAAATTTCAGCTTCATTCATGGCTCTTTTCCACTCGTGATGATCTTAAATAAGATCTAATTTTAAACACGCTGCTACATAAGATTCCTGTATTTCTCCGTTTACTGTTTTCAGATCTTCAAATCTGTTTGCTCCTTTAATATGAAGTAATAATAATCGAAAATGAAATAGTTCAATTTGGCTGGGGCTTACGGAGTAGAAGCGTCCAATAACTTTGAATTGTTTCTGACTGCGTATGCTTTTACAACGACAACAATCATAATACCCACCTGTGATAGTTCAGACGTACGCACTTTTGGCGATCGGCTCCCGTACGTATTAAAAAGAGACGGAAACGAAAAATCTGACCTCGCTAGATCGAAACGGTACGCGTCTATTGCGCATTCTCCACGACTAACATCACTTTTATTAGATAGGATATCCAATAACCCAGTTATTCCGAAGACAGCCGTGGCCAGCCGGTATGTTACAACAAAATTAATTCTCTATTGATTAACTCTCTTGTGAGTGTCAATTTTTAACGTTTGTAAACATGAATTGATGCAATATATGAGTTTCAAATTAACATTATTATTATTTGTCAAATATTTGATCACATAATTGTCATTTTGACCTAGTTAACGATCGTATTTCTAAATAATGAAAACAAGAACTTGTTTTGCATCCTAAACCAACAGATACATTGCGAATTGAATCAAACAGATGAAAAATGAAAATTAATGTTGACTTTTTAGTGCGCATCAGTCACACTCCAATTCCTGTGCCAAAAATTGTTATTTCAAAGTTGAATGTTGAAGCGAGAATTTTAATGTCATTGAAGGGTGAATATTTTTGCCAAATTCAGTGAGTTTGATAAAGTAAGTGCGTACTTACGGTGCCTCGACCTAGGCCACTTTTGTAGTCCAATTTAACCTAAATTCATCTATGATTTTACTAGTAAATTGATTTTGGTTCGTGTAATGTTTGCGTTTCCTTCGATTATTATCTTGTTCATATGCTTTTGCTGATGTCATTTATTTATTTGTAGCTTGCTTGAAGGACATTTATCACCTCCAAGGTAGCAATGACTACGTGGCATATTCACCAAGTACCTATAGGCAAATTTAGCTTTTAAGAAAAGTTGAATTATATTCTCATGTAGCACTGGGATATTTTAAGTTTTTTCTTGATATTACATTGTTTTTCTTGAAGCTTTCGTTGATCGCTTAAGGCGTCCTCGGGTTTCATCCTGTAAACTGTCGATTTTGTAGGAGTTTCCGGTTCACAAAGCTCTATAAATGGATGTCCATTTCTTTTTTAATGAACGGCGTCAGACACATTAAAAAACGTAAAAGGAAAACGCAACATTCGATCGATAGTAGCTGATAAACTGTCAAAAGAAGACCCTAAAAGGAAATTTGTGAAAGGGGAAAATCTAGATGGAAGTAATTAAGAGGCCCGTTAATTTAATTACGTTTATATTCACATAATTAGGTACATAATTAAATTTGTAGTTTAGCAGCATCCTTAGAATAATAAAGATGGGCTAAATATAGACTAGAAAACATCATCACACTTAACATTACATTGAAGTCGTATCATTTCCCTCCGAGACATGAAAGAGGTAGATATTAGGATATTTTACTCGCTTATTTGAACATTTCAAAACTTACTTGCTAGAATGTTTGCGTCGGGTAAAGTTATACAGACAATTGAAAATACAGGGTGACACACGGCACTGAAAATTCGCCGTGTTACGAGAAGCTAATGAATGGTCAGGATGTTCTTTCAAAATTACCAGTAGTTACCTTAAATTATAGTGGATAATTCTTATACAAAGTACATGGCGCATAAACTTTACGATGCAGCTTATAAAGTTAGACGAGCTAGATACTGGTCGACCGTGGTCGTTCAAGTAAAATTCGAAAACTTCAGCACGAGACAGCGGTTCTTCAACTACTTGAACTACTTCTGTTAATATGTCGCTCAATACTTTTAAGTAAATTGGTTTTTAAAACCAAGGCGCAGTTATCCCCCGTTCCCTGATCACCTCTTCGGAGATGAAGGCAAACTAGAGATGGATTATTAATGAAACATTTTGAGGTATCTTCCTACGTTATGAATTGTCAAGTCTTTGTCTGGTACAAATATATCAAGTTAAAATCCCCTCGTATAACAGATCTTTCAGCAAAACATTCGAGGAAAGCTTATTCCAACTTTGTCTTTGAACGCCGTCGTCTTAATTAATAATGCTCTATACCACAACTTATGATTGAATCTTTTTCGTATACAGGCTGTCTCAAAATTAGCCTGCTAAATTTTACCATCACAATATATGTTCAAAAATAACGCATTCAGATTTTCGCTACAAAATTGTATCATCTAAAATGCGACCTACGATGACAAGTATGCCGATGTATTTATTAGAATAAGAAGAATGACGTACATCTTTGTCAAGATTTATTAAAAACGTGTAAAATAGTATATTATACACGAGTTTATAATGAATGCTCTTATTACCGAGGATGAAGTTTACAACACGAGCGAGCGAAACGAGCGAGTTTTGTAATCATCCGAGGTAATAATAGCATCATTATAACGAGTTGTATACTATACTTTGCCCACGACTATTAAAACAGATTCCCAGAAAGAATTTACCTTCATTTCCCTTCTCCAGTGTAAGAAAGATTCATACATACGCTCTCAGGTATAATTTTCTTGGTTTTTTGGGCAATGAATCTAATGAGGCAAGTTCTGCAGCTTCTTTTATTGCTGGTGCTGTTAAAGAAATCTCGTTTTCACCCTCACTACTCATTATATCTTCTTTTTTAGAATATGCATTTCAAATTAAAAGCAAACCATGCTGATTTGACGTTTCAATTTGAACTGACACATCGCGATCGCGGCCTACTAAATAAATGTAAAAAAGGGTCAAAGCGATGTTCCTATTGGTGTAGTGAATAATATTCATTATTCACTGCAGTGATTAATGTATCTAATTATGATTGAAGAAACACAAGTATAAAGAGTAAGTATATTATAAGATAGTCGTGGACAAAAATATTTATTCTCGCAGCTGAAGCTAGGAAATATGAATTTTGTGCGCATGTGCTATCTTTGAAATAGGTAAATTATTATTAAATAAAAACCGCGTCTCCGTTTATATTAGTGGTCTTTAGCTATTCAGTCATTACATATTCTACGTATACCATGTGTGGGAGCATGGTACACTCCCTTTTTTTGTTTGTTTTTGAAGATAAATTTTTGCAACTTGGCACATCATATGTACTGAGTAAACGTCAAGTTTTGACACAAACAAGGAAATTTTCACACTTCCGGTTTCAGCGGAAGTGGTGCCAACTTTTGATTTTCAAATGAATTTTTGGACTCCATAATTTTCTGAATGGAATGGTACCACCTAAGCGACATTTCAAGTCTCAGACTTTTTAAAATCTCATTTAAATTTTGTCATTTAAGTGTGCCATGACTGTTCCAATTTATTCTAATAAACCCAGGTAATGCCATAAAAAAGGAATTGCGTCAATTACCTATTTGTGGAGAATGCCAAAAAATTCCTATTATTGGGGAAGAAATGGAAATTAATGTAAACAATAATAAACCAACATAACATATTTTTCAAGTTTTGGCACCATCTGTTATCCTTTAAAACTTTAACACAATCTAATCAACTGTACCCTCGCACCACCCTGTATAAACAATTGCCTAAAATGTTTACTATCTTTTTCTTTGTACAAATGTCTGTTTACAAAATCTTACAAAAAACGCACCGCAGCTGCAAAAGCCAACGCCATTCAGAATCCCCACAGTACCCATCTTTTCGATCCAGTTCGATTTCACGAGCTCTCGCATGCTTCTAACATTCATAAATCATAAGTTTAATAAAATTCGAGCTCCATTCGTTCTACCATGCAGCAATAATCACTTAAAGTTATTGGAAGTTTGAAAAGGCCCAATTTAGTATGGATAATTTCAGTTCCATGTCAGTGGGAGGCTTCTTGAAGGACAAATTGGCTTTTGACTGTCGAGGTGCTGTGGGATGTAATATATTCGAATGTGAGATAATTTTTTTCACACAGCGCACGTTCTGGTCGTTTTCTGGCTGGACTGTAGCGGGCTTACGTTAAATCGATACGGATTTTGGACTGTCGGTACGGATTTTAACTTTTCCAGATAATGGCGTTGAGAACTTCTTGAGCTGTCCGCCCACTGCAAACATAATATCGTCTAGGTAACGGTTACAGTTTTATTGGTCATTGTTTGATGTTGAAGTTTGGGATAAATGCTCTCAAGCAGAAATTATAATACAGGTGAATTACCCTTCTATATAGGGTTTTCCACTCTGAGTGAAGTATTCGATGATGATGGAAATTAGGGAAATTATTATTTTTTGTTGCTTTCACAGATCTTTTGGATTATTTTGAATCAAATTTTATAAACGTGCACTTTCAGAAATATTAATAAATAGAGAGTTAAAAAATCAACCTGAGCTACTTTTTTGAGTATAAAATAGAATGCCGAAACCAGAATTTGGATATCGTTTTTAGTTTTCGAGAAAAAAAATAATGTTGATTTTTATCGATTTTCAAAAACTCTCTCCAATTCTTTTTGTACTAAGCAGACTAAAACTGTTATGATTAACTCCTATAGAACTTTTCCAAGGAATTCAGTGGCGTACGTAGTTTTTTTAGGGAGCGTATTTTTTGAGTTATGACCTAAAGTTGAATTTTTTAAATGGAAATTATAGTAGACTTTGGTCTAGTTCGAAAGGTCTTTCTTTAAGCTATCAAAATATATACCGTGTGACAAACTTCCATGTGTGCATGGGGAAATAACATGGGCAATTACATTTTTCGGGATTCCTGCTCCCCATGTGTAGTTACAGTGGTGGTAAAGGTAGCAATCGAAAGACTATTTTTTTCTGCGTATGCAATTTTCCAATTTATTAAAGCATTAAAAGCAAAAATTACACTAATAAATTTCAAATTAAAACACGGATATTCATCATATTACCTATGACAATTTAATTTATTCTAATCAAAGACTCCCTTGATTCTAATTTCTAATTCGTCTGAACTGTCAACATTATTTATCGACAGTTTAAAATTTGGGTTTCAAAATGAACAAAAATATTTATTCAGTTGAAGAAAAAGTTTTCATTGTGAAAACATTTTACGGCGGCAGTAGTCTGCGGGTAGTCCGTGACTTATTTTCTGTAAAATTCAATAACAGTCCTATTCCTTCGGTAACAACAAAATAAAAATTTAGTTAAGAAATTTGAAGATATTTTTATACTGCGAATCTTTCATTGAAAGAAGGTAATTTCTACTAAAAAATTTACTTGGTTTTTATTTAGATAATTCTGATTCGCTTATTATTATTACCTAGTTGCCAATTCCTTATTGTTCGCTAACTTAAATTTTACTGGGATTATGAGAAATTTAACAAGTGATAACGTGGAGTGAAACAAAACTAAAATTAATCTTATCATTTATTTTTTTAGTCGTTCCAAGAAATCTAAATGTTGAGGTAGAGGAAATGGTAATAGGGTAATAGTCCAACAACTAGTTTAAGGTCTATTGCCCTAGAATGTAATGTTTCAAGAGAAACTGTCCGTAACATATTAAAAAAAAACCAATATCATCCCTTTAAATTCCAATGTCACCAAGAGTTACTTCCTTTTGACGAAGAATCAAGGCAAACTTTCTGTGAAGAACTGTAAGAACGGGCTAATCGGGATCGCAGCTTCCTCTCATCAATTTGTTTTACCGATGAGTGTACCTTCACTTTAAATCAAGAGCCAAATTCACAAAACGTTAGGCATTGGGCCCAGGAAAATTCCAGAATAAATCTAGCCACTACAACGCAATACCCTCAAAAAATCAATATTTGGGCAGGCATTTTTAATAATCGCATTATAGGACCATTTGAAATACAGAGAAATTTAAATTCAGAAGCTTATTTAGATCTTTTAATTAACCATATTGGCCCTGCATTAGAAGAAGTTGCACATGCGAATCGGGAGGTCTGGTTTCAACATGACGGATGCCCAGCACATTTTGGAGCACAAGTGAGGGAATTATTAAATGAAATATTTCCAGAGAGCTGGATTGGTCGAGGTGGTGCTATAAACTGGCCAGCTAGATCTCCCAATCTGGCACCGTGTGACTCTTTCTTGTGGGGTCATTTAAAAAATAAGATTTATAAAACTCGTCACCCAAATATTGATTCTTTAAGGAATGCTATTTTTGCGGAATGCAACTTAATAAACGATCGGCAACTTGCGAATGTGAGAAATTCTTTCTATAATAGGCTGGGATACTGTCTGATACAGAATGGGGGTTTATTTGAATATTTGTTATAAGGTGCCTTCGGGTAATACCGCCCCCCTAACGTATTATTGTAAATAAAAGCTCAAAAAATAGAGCTAGACAGAAAATGTAAACGTAACCTTTCAACAAAAACTATATTCTTTAATTTTTATTAATACAAAATTAAAATCCAACTTCTTTTGGTAGTTGTAATTACGACATTTTGAAAACACTGCAAATGGGCGATATTTCTGACCTATAACAAAATATCGCCCGCATGGTCAGAAATATCGCCCATGATACAAAACTAAGGTAAACAATGCGGACACTCAAATTCCTCCGTATCTTCGGAGGTAAGGCCGACACAATCTTCATGTACCCATGTTTTGCACTTACATCACTCTTCGTTGCATATAAAACACAACCAACTTTCTTTTTCTTCTTTATCAGGTTTCTTATTTTTAGTAGTCGAACATCTATCAAATAAATCTTTTTTTAATATCTGTGCTTTATAGTTAATCGCCTTCTTCCTTGGTTTGGCGCGTTTTTCTGTTTTTACTTTAGCAAAATCAGGTGTTGGAATAAGGTTCGAAAATGTAGAGCACTCATTAGAAATTTCCATAGAAAGGGAGTCCTTAATTGGTTCACAGTTTGGTTTGATGATTGTAACATTTAAAATTTTTATTTTGCTATTCTGGGATTTCTTGGGTTCCTTCATGCTGCTCTTTTGAAGTTGAGGAGGATCAACCATTTCCTTTAAATCAACTGATTTCGAAGTTCTATTGTGTCGTTTGGGAATATCGCTCCACTTCGAACAGCCAGGCGTCGAAGCATTGCTTTCAGGCTGAGGAGAATCTTTTCTCTTGGAGCAGCCAGGCGTCGACGATTTTTTCTGACGTCGAGGAGAGTCTTTCCACTTGGAGCAGCCAGGAGTCGAACCATTGTTCTGAGGTTGAGGAGAATCTTTCCATTTGGAGCATCCAGGTCTCGAACTAGGTGTGGAAGTCGTTTGAACTTGACTAGTTTTTGTTCAAATATTGCATGTTTTGAATGCGTATGGAAAACCGCAGACCAACTGGTTTCGTCCTTCTGGGACTCATCAGTACGGTGCTCTCCCCCACACACTCAAACCATGCAATTTAATCTTGCTATATATGCTGCCGCACTCTGGACAGATATCAGCAAGTGACAACTACTTTGAGTAATTATCTGGTATTAATTAGTGGTACTGGACCGTTCGAACAACTACTCCTCGGGCAAATACCCCGCCAGGCATTGAATTATAGAACTAAGTCCAGACTTTGAGTAATTATCTGGTATTAATTAGTGGTACTGGACCGTTCGAACAACTACTCCTCGGGCAAATACCCCGCCAGGCATTGAATTATAGAACTAAGTCCAGACTTAGTTCTATAATTCAATGCCTGGCGGGGTATTTGCCCGAGGAGTAGTTGTTCGAACGGTCCAGTACCACTAATTAATACCAGATAATTACTCAAAGTAGTTGTCACTTGCTGATATCTGTCCAGAGTGCGGCAGCATATATAGCAAGATTAAATTGCATGGTTTGAGTGTGTGGGGGAGAGCACCGTACTGATGAGTCCCAGAAGGACGAAACCAGTTGGTCTGCGGGTTTCCATACGCATTCAAAACATGCAATATTTGAACAAAGACCTGCTTAAAAGCACGTACGTACATGGAGACAAATTAGGATTGTTTCAAAGCCATCTTAGATGGGGTAGCTGTCTGAAACGTCTCGTAGTACAAAAAATCTGGACTTAGTTCTATAATTCAATGCCTGGCGGGGTATTTGCCCGAGGAGTAGTTGTTCGAACGGTCCAGTACCACTAATTTTGACTAGTTTTCTCTATGGTTAAACTCAGCGGAACATCATCGTCAGAAGATTGTTCTTCTCGATTAGTTAACAGGGATGGTGCATAGGCAAACTCCGGAATAATATCCGGGTCAAACGGATAAATGCCTGTAGATCTAAATCCGTTTTGAATCGTAGACATCGTCAGTGTTTTTTGCCAAACGGGTAGAAAAACTTTTCCAAAGTGACTTTTTGTGAGCCTTCTGTTTGCGGAAGGATTCTGTTCCCAATATTTGAGTAACTCACTGTCCCAGTAGTGCTCGAAAGATCTAAACACGGCTTTATCGAGTGGTTGTAGCTCGTGTGTTGTATTTGAAGGTAAACACATAATAGACACATTGAAACTTCCAGCTAACTCAGCGACACTTACATCCATATGACAAGATGCACCATCGAGAATCAATAACACAGCTCCAGCTGGCTTAAATTGAGCAAAATTACGTAACCATTTGAGAAATAACTCTTTGGTCATGCTACCTTTATTCGACATTTCAACGACAGATCCTGAAGGTAAGTTATCACTGAAGGTGTCTTGTTTTCTTATTCCTTTGTAAATTATCATCGGAGGAATTGTCTGTCCTGACGCGCTTACGCAGGCAACAACGGTCACGTTTTCCGCGTGCTCATTGGAGATAAGGTGAACCCGTTTTACGCCCTTTGCGGCTAAAACAGACTGAGAATGGTGGAGTGTGAGGCGACAAACTTTCTCGTCTAAATTAAAGATTTTATGCGGAGAGTTTTTAACATCTAACTGATTCATAATATTTGACAGTTTTGTAAAATAATCCTCAACAATAAATGGATTTAATTTTTGTGCCCTTGCCCAATTCATTGCTTGAGCCTTTCTTTTAGAAAGTTCGGGGCGTCGTCGCATAAAAGATTTATACCAGCCATAGCCTGCCATTTCATTTTGGTCGTTAAATTTATTGTGTATTTCATTATCTTTACAATATGCGAAAACACTTCTTCTTACAGATTTTGGTGTAAGAGGAACCCCCATAGTAGAGAGTTTTACGATGCGGCCAGAAAGCTGCCTCTCTTGAATTTCCGACAAAATAGGTTTTCTACCGAGTCGTCTTTCGTTAACACCACTTTTCAAATGATCTCGTACCGTGGTCCTAGGTATTCCACATTGCTGTTCTACGTACCTTTGGCTTTGGCCTTGCCTAAGTAACCTGAGCGCCTCCTCCATCATTTCTGAAGTCCAATTGGCTCTGATTCCCCTGCATCGTTTACCCATTTTTCTGAAAAACAATTTAAATCCATTACTATCGTGATTTAAAACACTGGTCAGAAATATCGCCCATGACGGGCGATATTTACGCCTTTGCTTATTTAAACTTTTGAGGTTAGATTTTCTTTTTGCGCGCCATGAATTGACTAACAGATTCAACGAATATTCTAACTAATGTGTATGAATAATTATAGAACCTATTACTTACCTTTAAAATAAGTTTTCACCCTGGAAAAACCTTGTGAAAGAACACGACTAACTTACACTAACCGCATGCATAAACGTTCGCGCTAAATATCTCAGTATGCGTGGAGATTTTGACAGTAGCTTTGTATTGGTCTCATATTGGGAGATATAACGAACTACTTCTCCGATTGGTTAATGTTTAACAATACGTTGGCGCGAAATATAAAAATGGGCGATATTTCTGCCCGGGCGATAATACCCGAAGACACCTTAGTTATTTTTCTTTTTTTTATGTTAGTTTAATTTCATTGTATATTAATAAGTTTTTGTCCTTACCTAGATATGAAATAAATAAGTATTAAATTGCCAGATTACAAAATTAATTAGAGCAAAATAAACAAATGTTGCCGCTTGTTAAATTTTTCATAATTGCAGTAAAATTAAAGTAATTTAATTTTTATTATTTCATTTTACTGCTTTAACATTTTCCCGAAAACTTTTTAATAGGTTAGACGGCACCTACAATTTACCCTAAACTATGGACCAGCATTCACCAACGAAACATCCACACCAGTAATCAATTAATTGTCAACTATAGGTAATGACAATAATAATGTGAATGAGAATTATCTAAATAAAAAAACAAGTTTATGTATTAGTAAAAATTAACTTCTTTCGATGAAAGATTCCCAGCCTTCAAATTTCTTACTAAATTATTTGTTGTTATACCGAAGGAATAGGACCGTTATTGAATTTTACAGAAAATATGTAAGGCACGGACTACGCGCAAACTATTGCCGCCGTAAAATATTTTCACAATGAAAACCTTTTCTTGAACTGAATAAATATTTTTGTTAATTTTTAAATGTTGACAGTTCAGAAAATCCATAAAAATCAAAGACGTCCGTGATTAGAATAAATTAAGTTGTCATGGATAATCTGATAAATTTCTGTGTTTTAGTTAGAAAATTATTAATGTAATTTTTGCTTTTAACGCTTTAATAAATTGGAAAGTTGCAGAGTTCTTGATATCCTCATTCGCAGAAAAAAATAATCTTTCGATTGCTACCTTTACCACCACTGTAACTACACATGGGGAGCAGGAATCCCCAAAAATGTAATTGCCCATGTTATTTCCCCATGTACACATGGAAGGTTGTCACACGGTATATACTTTTATATTGTTATTTCAAAAACGGCATCGATTCTGGTACTGTTTTCGAGATTAAAATCAAATTTAATTCACTATTCACTAGAAACAAAATTTATAAGAAAGAAAATAGGGAAGAGGAAGAAATAAATGTTGTATCGTTGGTTGAGGCGACACCAAAAACTTCTTGTCGCGAAAGCGAATCACAAGTTGGTGTTCCTATAATTTTGTTGTTTGTTATTTTTCTTGTTTGTTGTGTGTTTTGTTTGTTTTGCTGCTTTTTCTGTTTTTGTTGCTTTTATTTCAGTTGTTATTAAAAGTTGCTAACATAAAATCATAGGTATCTTGGATCTACCTACCTATCTTGTATTTTCTAAAGGTAAAAAGTACCAAAATCTTTGCCGTTTTTTGAAATAACAATATAAAAGTATACTGGCAAAATGCGGTTCTTTAATTTATTATTGAAACTAAGAGATTAGCTACTTATGATAACATATTACATTAAAATGTTCACTTTAAGTTCTTTAGGTTTCCAGGTTTAGGTTTTTCTTGTTTTCCAATGAGAAAATCAATCGCTTCCTGCAGAGCTCATCTTACAAAAATGAGTCCACCGTCTAAAGGTCTAAATTATGTCTAAATTACAGTTTTGGAATCACAGATTTCAGAGTTAAACTTTTCACAAAAACCTTAACAAGTTTGAATTTCATTTTTATGAAATGAAAAGTTTAAAAGTTTCATATGAAGCAGATCAAAATTATTCTTTTCTCTCTAGGTTTTGTATAGACCTTTAGAGACACCTGTAAATAATCATAGTTACGCTGTTTCCCAAGTTCTAAATACATATTTATAATATGGCAATTCTTAATTAAAGTTCATCGAAATTATCTTGTTCAATATTTTAATTTAAGAACACCCATAACATAAATATGCAAATAACTATGTTTTTGCTGTAAGAACTAACTTAGTTAAAATTTAAATTTAACTTTGGCGAGTCCATCCAACCGACGCCACTAAACTCTGGGGTCGATTGAAGCGAGACAAGAAATGCGTCGGTAGTGCCACTTAATTAGAAAACATTGCAAATTATAAATTATAATTTAGTTGCAAATGTAGTTTTTGCAGTAGGTATTATAGTGAGTGTTCCATAAGTTGGTGATAACTAATTCATTACCAGTGACAGAATTCCAAATTTTACATGAAAATTCAGCAAATTTAAATCGAATGAATAATTATTTTTATTTAACTAGTTCAATTATTATGTTTCACCAACGATATTAAACGTACCTATTTTACTGACGTACAATATACAGTGTTATCAAAAAACATCTGTCAGTTTATTCAAACAAATACTAAGTAAATATAATTTCTTAGAATTCGAAATTATTTTAATTAGCATTTGCATTTCATAGTATAAATACAAGCAGTGTTTTTCTCTAACAATTATTTCAGACGTCAGAGGTGTTAGCAAAACTTACGTAGCCATTCCGCCTACTCGATTCGAACGGCTTGACAACTTTCAGAAGTAACTCGTGCACAGACCGTCTGAAATTCCTGGACATCGCGCAGTAAATAATGGGATTCAATGCGGAATTAAAATGCCCAAGGAGGAGCATATAAGGTGTCAACTTCCCAATTATTTCCGAAGAATTTTTCGTATCCAACAGTAATATGATTGTATTATATGGCAACCAGCAAAAGGCGAAAACGAATGCCAGTAGCAATAGAATCCATGCTACTCGCTTCCTTTCTTTAGTTAGTCGCGTGCTCTAAGAAATTGTTTGTTTAGTTTGTGAAAATTTTGGTGTAAATATTCATTGTTACCTGTTGGGAGCTTGTTATACCTTCGTTGGTGTCGAAAGGTGGCACTACTGAGCACAACGTCCTACCCATCATGGAGTATGCCCATAACATTATAAAACCTGCAATTATTGTACATGTTTGTTTTCAAACTGGCCATTAACTGCAGTTTTTGACTTACCTGGAATGGCGAACATGGCTGTGAAGGAAACGATCCCAAAGGCTTGTCTCGATATGAAACTGGAATCCCAATTTTCTTTGCAGACGATCAGTGGGACATTTGGAATCCTATCGTTCTCCTCCAACTCGGTAGTGAACAAAACTGGAGCGAATATCAACAACGACGACGCCCAAAGTACGAAAATTACCATTAGCGTAGTTTTCTTGTTAAAGCAACGGGAAAAGAGGCCGAAAGGTTTTGTGATTGCCAAATACCTATCTAGGGCCATTGTTGTGATGGTGAAGACGCTGGATGCTACTGATATGCCTGCAACAAGTAAAATAGTCATCAGGGAAGATTTTCCATTCATATTTGGCTGGACATAATAAACCGCAAGGTTATTGGACCAATAGGCAGGTTCGATAATTTTCAAATTTCGTTAAAATTGATAAAGTTTATTATACTGAAGGCAGTTATGTTGTTAATTTTTGTTAAAAAAAAAATTCCTTCGCCTGTGAAGCCGTTGCAAAGTTTTCCGTCGGTGCGAAGCTAGAAATCGTACCTTGCAGCGAGAGTAGGCCGCGTGACGTCAGAACTTAGTATAACGTACAAGTCCCAGCTTCAGCGCGCAGCAGTCCCATAAGTATTATGCATATGCATGTGTAGTTAAATTGTTAAATATTATTAACTGGTTCTAACTGATGTTTTCTGTTTTGTACCCAGACTAATACATCGTACAGCACACCATTAAAACCGAAAAAGTGGTTCGTTGGAGCCAGAAGGAAAATCGGTCAGCATTATCAATATTTTCGCGAGTTAGTATATCATTGCAAAAGTTTATAAAATTATCGGCTGCCCCACTGCAGCCACTCTAAATAAAATCGAACATAATGTAATTTATCGACAGTTTCTGGAACCCCTTGGTACTTGGCAACGTGTTACGGTTAGCATAATTTGAAACAGGATGCTAGGAGCATGACGGAGCCAAATACTGAATCGCCGTAGCGTTCCATCCCTGAACTAAAAAGGAAATTTTATTAACTATTTTACAATAATAATTAAATAGTACGTCATCATAAAGCTCTCTTTTGAAGACTGGTAGGACGCGTACCTTTATCCTTTCCCTGAGCTAGCCTACGCGTTTCCGTAAAAGTAGAACATTCTACATCCCCAACTATTTGAGAGCATGAGTCTAATCTGCTCCAACCTCTACCTCTTTATTCCTATCTCTGACTCTAGTATGTCGCGAACTATTCCTTTGTGTCTCAGAAGGTGTCCTACCAACCTACGATCCTATACTCTATTCTTTATTGTCTTCCATACTTTTCTCTTTTCCCCAACTCTTTCTAATTCCTCCTTATTGCTAACTTGTCTATCCACGGTATGAAATGTTAGGTTTATTAATTAAAATAGAATTTAAAACGCTTAATACCTATAGCTTCCAAATTATAAGCTGTCAATATAATGCATTTTGCTACAACATATTCATCAGCATTTCTTGTTGAAATTCGGACTTTCAGAATTTGATTCGAGACAAAGCTGTCATTGCTGAAGGTTGCGGGGACGGAAACATACATTAAAGTCACCTGAAACGGAAGACCAACTACAGCTAACAAATTAGTTGGTAGCTGTCAGCAAATAAGGTCAGGGGCTTATTAGAAAAGTTTACTTAGTTCTCCTGACGTTATTTTAAATTGTGCCTCGACGAATGAAGAGAAATACCACAGTGACATGTGAATTGAGAAAGAATACCTTATTGTTCCTTAAAAAGAGTGTGTGGATAATTTTGAAAGTACAGAAATATTACTGGGCACTCTTGTGTCCACACACTAAGTTGACTATTTGACTATTTTGTTATTGTTTGATGTACTTAGGTCAGCTCTCTAGATCTTAAACATTGTTTACTAGCTTATGTACATATGTACCTAAATTTATTTATATCTAGTATTTCGTCATTTTTGTAACAGGATGTCCATAACTCTAGGATGACGTAATTGTAAGTTCATTTTACATTGTAAAATTAGGTACCAAGTGGGAAATTATTGGTAAACCTAGGAAAGCGAATAAACAGTGGATTGATAACAAATGCAAAGAAGTGGAAAAATTTCAGAGAAATTGGAAACAGCACCAAAAACACTAGAAACGAGGCAGGTGATATCCTAATCGGAAGATCGGGAGCGGTTAATGTAGAAACTCGAAACTCTTAAAGACGTATGCATGTAAATGTAAACAGATCGGTAAATGTATACATAAGCCGGTAAATGTTTACATTTACCAATTTGGATAGACATCATGAACAAATTCACATGGCGTTACATGGCGAATGATCGAAACCGATAACGCTCCGCTTGACCAAAACCTAAACATAGTAAGCCATAGAACCTTTTTATTGCGGCTAAGAAATTTGTTTAAAAAAATATAAAAACAAGTCACTAAATAAGTCAACTAAATAGGAAAATGTATACATCTACCGAATTCTTCTTTACTAAACTTTCGTCAGTATTAAAGAGATTTCCAAAATAAAGATGTCCCCATTTTTCTCAATTAATAAGTCGTGAGTTTCCGCACATTTGAATTTGGAAGTAATCTTGAATGATGACGAAAATTATATCCATTTATTTCAGACAAAGTTCGGTTAAAATCCGGAACTTCGGTAGGTGAATTATTAGGATCCTCACTCCTCTTTACAAATTTATATTTAAATAGGGTTTGCTTGTCTGTTCACACAGTTTGTCTCCTGTTCATTGTGTCTTTTCCGAAAAACATTAATCTTCCTTATGGGTAGGGGTTGACACCCCTCGGACCGGGAAATGTTGCAAGTGGCATTAAAATATGACTTTTTCCATAATTACGCCCACGTACGAAAAAAGGCTAAATTGCATCGAGGAAAAAGGGTCAACGAAACACATTTTAAAGATGCGGAAATGCAGAAATAAATAATGTATAAACTGCCAAGTAACAACTCCGTTTGTAATAATAATTATGTAATACATGAGGGTGAGATTGTTAGTTGAAGTTTTTCTTGAAATAACCGGATTTACTTTGCTGATTAAGTTTAAAAATGTCTCTTGCAAGAAATTCTGTCTTTCAGAGAGATTAGTGAGATTCTAATTTGTAAAGAACATTCCTTTTCATAAATTCAACGAATTTCATCATATTGCCGCTATTTAGTTACAGTTCTTTTGTCACAACGTCTTTATTCAATGTATAATCAGCACTGAGAGCGAACATTAGCTTCGTTAGACCCTCTTCAATACAGTGACCTCTTATCCGTACATTAACTACAATTTTTCAATTATTATTTGAGTTTCCTTCAGATTTCCAATATCCGTGCCACGGGGCAAAGCTACGTTTCCTAGGAAAACGGTGCCGTCCTATAACGACAGTAATATAGCAGTAGGTGTCGTCAAGAAAAGCGTTTTCATATGGAATACTCAAAGTTTCCTAGGAAGCGGTACTATACACCGCAACGTAATAATACAGTGTCATAAATGAGACGGTGACATTACGATTTGTTTATGTCACATGACATTTCTTAGCTGATGTGTTTGAGTACAATGCATTAAAATAATTTATTGCGATGCAACCTTGAACGGCACCGCTCTTTTACTATGCAGCGTGCATTACCGTTTCCTAGGAAACCGCCGTGATTATTACATTTTTACAGTCCACCAGATTTAAGTTGGTGAGCGCTGGAGGCGCGACGCTTTAGCGACTGCCACAGCTTGCATCTAACTCGGCGCAACATTAAACGATTTTATTTAGTTTGCTTTGTTTGTGTCTTGTGTGGGTCAAATCTAGTAATTGAAATATTACCCCCTCCCTGTTGACCGATTGATCTAAAATTTGGTACACACCTTTAGTTGTGATGACAATACAAATGTGTATATATCATTGTAAATCCAAGATGGCCGCCGCCACAAAATGGCGGATTAGATATTTTTTTCAACCCTCTCAATATGGGTATCAAATGAAAGGGCTTAACTACTACAATACAGTATACCATGAAAAATGCAAAATCCAAGATGGTCGCCACCACAAAATGGTGGATTACTTTTGCAGATAACGTACTAAAAGCTAAAAAATAATTAGGTAGATACCAAGTGCCAGTCATTACACCACTCTCCTCATCAATTTAGAGCATTGATCAAACTACAATAAAATCGTGGGGCGAGTCGAATTTCTATTATCTACAGTCAACCGCTCATATTATTATAGGTATGTTTTGGATGCATCTTCTCAATAATAGACAACATCGCAGAAGGATTATTTAAAAATTTACTCAGGTTACGCTACGCCCCACGATTTTATTTTAGTCTGATCGATGCTCTAGATTGATGAGGAGAGTGGTGTGATGACTGGTACCTGGTACCTACCTAATTATTTTTTAGATTTTAGTACATTATCTGCATGATTATTGTTGCTTTACAATAAAACCATTTAACTTAATTTTTTTTTATTTGTTTTATTTGCAGTGACTTTGTTTTTTACTGTCGCCCATATTAACTCGATGGGGTTTAAATATGGATGATATGGCGGTAAACGTAAAATAGTGTCTTGTAATAATGTGCCGAACTTGTAAGTTATTATCCTGGTTGCTCTGCGACGTCCTGTACCGCTATATTGCGGCCGCTATATGACGGCACCGCTTTCCTAGGAAACCCTAGTTTTAGAATAATAGCAAGTAAAGGAGTACGCAGTCAAGGAACGCAACAACAAGAGGCCCTCTTTCACGAAATGTGTGAAAGAGCGTCGAGTGGGATTCAAGACAAGGCCTTCGCAATTCGGGCGATTGCTCTAACCAAACGAATCCCATAGTCAGCGTCCGTTCACATTTTCCGAAAGAGATTGTATCCTGTCGTTACATTCCTTCACTGCACATGTCCATTTACTTAATATTCTATTTATATAATTTGATGTCATAAACTTCACGGTTGTCCTTTCGATATAATCACTGCAAAGTGTACTGCTTAGTCCTCAAAGATCATGGAGAATCTTGCAAACCTTCCTGATACTGATGTCGACTGTAGTGGTCAACTAAATTCAACACAGGATGAATCTATCGGTTTCTTTCATACAATGGATTTGTTGATACTCTTGTGCTTATTACGGCCAAATCTTTACAAGCAAAATTATTTTTTTATTCAATTTATCAGTGTTCCCCGTATGGTGTTTGGAAGTTAATTGCAAAATTTATCGAGTACAATGGAGAGATTGATGGCGAAATGAATGATATAAATTTATTTGAAAAACTATTCAATTATCGATAACCTTCAGACTTCCTCGGTCTTTTGTGCCGATCGCAGAAGATAAATTGCTGGAAAAAGCGAGAAAATGGAAGTGAAATTCGTCGAGAAATGAAACGTTGCAGAGTTTTTATTTCCTCATATCTGTTAGATAGATAAATTAATTTTATTAGCAACCGATATTTCATCGTTCAAAATGGTGTCTCCTATACGCACGGGTATATGCACCTAATTATTTATGAAACATATTGTTGTCAGAGACAGATAGAAAACGCGCCACCCACACCGACACATAATTCAATATTCGGAAACAAATCGATTATTGCCCGTTAGATTTTTCACGGATGGCTGAAAGATGAAGGTAGAGATTTATTTTTGGCAGATTGCCCAAATGTTTTTATGTACGACCTTACGTGTACACGGAATACACATTATAATATATCACTGGAGCTCCCTAAAACCGCGTTAGGCTTCAGATTCATTATGGAGCCAATTCCAACAACACATTCACATAATTTCTCTTCCGTTCTTGTGCTCGGTCGTTTGTCGCTGAAATGTGGCTCGCAAAATTTTAGTTATTGAATTTTTAGGGCTTAAAAGTCGCTGAGGTATAGTATAGAGAATTCTTGACAAGGTCAGTGAGAAATTCAGGTTTAACTAATTTAGCATCGAGGGGTTCGAGTTGAGGTACAACTTCAATTTAATAGCCTAATCAACAGAGCTCAGTTTTAGAACTTTTGCGGGAATGGGGACTGCTATAAAAGCGATGACGTGCGCTCCCGGAAAGTAGGAAACCTGGAAAGACCATGGTCACTATTTTTCGGGATGCCAAGAGTGTCATGTTTGGCTACAAGGATAAAGGTATCAAAATAACGGGATAGTACTATGATGGGTTGCTGGAACGATTAAAAGAAGTTATAAAGAAGAATATAGTGTAGCAAAGGGTGTTTATTTTGCACCACAACGCGTGTGTTTACAAGAGTAGTGCTGCTATGGCTTCCACCCTCCTAACCACACAGTCCAGACCTGGTCCCGTTCGACTACTATTTGTTTCCAAATATGAAAAAAGAACTTCGGGGGACGAATTTTTTGGATGATGAAGAGGTCAAATTTGCGATTGATGCTCATTTTGATAAGAAAGATAAAACATACTTTTATGAAGGATTAAATAAATTAATAAAGAGGTCTAAAAAATAGTTATATTAGGGTTAAGGCGGAATTCATTGAAAAAGAATAATAAAACTTTGTTTACTATCAAAATTTTGGCCTTCCTTTTATTAATCTTCATGCCGCTGCCGTAGCCCTCTGTCAAAACATTTTGTTCCCAGTCATTTCCAATTTTTCTTTACTGAATACTAACACTATTGTATGTTTGGCCCTGCATATTAATTCCTGGGGCTATTCTGTCCTTAACAATGTTAATTGAGAATTAGAGGTGACAACGCCCATCCTCCTCTCACTCCTTTCTGGATATCTACTTCTCTTCGTCTTGCTCAAATTCTATAACTGATGTTTGCTCTTTGTAGAGATTATGTATTATTATTCTGTCCCTATATTTCATCCCTATCTTTTTGAGCACTTACATTATCGATGTTTTTTTCTAAATCTACAAATCCTACATAGGAGCTTTTTCCCTTTTCTATATTTTCTTCTATTATTACTAGTAAAGCTAGAATGGCCTCAAGTGTTCCTCTATTTCGTCTACATCCGAACTGATCTTCTCCTAATATTTCTTCCGCCCTTTTCCCCATCCTTCTTTGCAGCGAAAATTGGGCAAAATGTTTATTTTGGGAATATAGAGGTTACTAGAAAAATTAAATTTTGAATAAAGTGGTATCAGCACGGAGAAAATGAATTTTGAATTTGTAGTACTTTATAATTCGTTTCAAATTTATTTCAGTATACAATAATTGTGATGTCCATATAAATACGTGAATGCTCACTGGAAAGATTTTATGCTCACGAAGATAGTCGACAAGCAACGTCGTTACAGCAATCGTCAGACGTGATGGCGAGCAACAGATGAGATGCGCAGTTGAGTAATCCCCACTATTCATCCACTACGCTCTCGACAGGGATTGGTTTTCGGTGGACGCACCGAACTGTCAGTGGCGCACGATTAACTTCATAATAAATTCATCTATTCAAGAAATTTTCCTATTTTACGGCCGTTAAAAAGGCGAACTTCACTTCGTTACCACCAACGGAAGCAGCAGTTCGGTGGCATTCTTTTCGTGTGTACCAATCTGTTTCTGCAGTCTGGTATTCAACTGTCGAGTTGTGACTATTTTTAACTAGTCTGGCGACCGCGTTTCAACTTTTTCATCCTCTTTAATAATATATCTACTATTTTAATCAACACCTGCTGTCTGAGCATCTTTAAAATGTTAAATGATTAAAGGATGATGAAAGCTTGAATGAAATTGCCTCATCGCTCGAAAAGAATTTAATAACCGAAGAGAGATAATAAGTGATGGTGGAATTCTCGAGTTTCCTCCTTGCGGTTATATAACATTAACCTACTGAAGGGTAGGGCCTGTAGGTCCGAGTGAAATGTTGTGAATTCGGGATAGCTGGAGTGTGGGGATTACTTAATTGCTTAGAATATCCGGAGTAGATATTCCACAGTATATCCTGTGTGTTCGGAAATCCCAAACATAGTTCAACTCAAAGATATTCTATTTAATAGATACCAGTCACGCTTTAAAATCGGTAAAAACATGCGTGCGACATAAAAATATTCCCCGTTCTAGTTTGAAGCACGCAAAAACGAATTTTGCATATATTTTAAGACATGAAGTGTTACTGGGTAACGGGACGGGACGGAATGGATTAATTATTCCTTTATACAATCGTAATCGAACTGATTTTTAAATTATACAATTATAAAGCACAAGTAATTAAAGTGTTTGAAATGTGCTTTATTTTTCATTGTCACAACTCGAATACTTCTGATTTTTTATGTAGGTACGAAATCTACCTTGTGCCTACCCAAGAAACCCAATTGGGTTTTCAAATGCTCTTACTGCTGCAACACGACAACACTATCGTCATAGTGTATGAAGAACCCAAAAAGGCAATGCAACAAATGTTGTAGGCGAGAGTTGTCGAACGTATGAAATAGTTTGGATTACAAATATCCGTCTGGCAACAACGCTGCAGAACCACCCGAGGGAAGATCTACCTACGTACTACGTGTGCCGCGGCAAACACAATACACAATAGTTAGTTTATCTTAAGCCATCCGCGATAGCGCGCACGAGCCAGTCCCTTAGTTTCTCTTGTAGAAGTTTCATTTTTCTTTTTAATAAAGTTTTATGTATGAATCAATCACAGGACCAAACTTCAATATTTAAACGACCCACCCGCACCCCCTACTGGGCTAGTTACACAACAAAGTTTTATTGTTCATCGAATAATTGGGCATAAAAGCGATAACCTAATAGGCAATAGCCTGACAGATTTCTTGTTGAAAGAATGAAATGGAAAAACACTATCAAAGAAGCAGCTTTTAGCAAGTCGCGAACCCACAGCCCGTCGCGCTTGCAGTCCGACATTGACCATTTCGCTACTGCCGGTTCCAGCATGTGTGTTTATTGTAGAATTTCTTTGGTTCAGCTGAATATTTGGATGGTAATTAAAAGAATTATGGTTGTCTTTGTTATTTTCGTATTTATAGAGCGCGCTAAGAACGCTTGCTCAGTTGAATTTTAATAAGGCAAAACATAACCCCAAGGACTTGTAATAATATCCTTTCCGGAGTATATTTAATTCCTAGTGTTAAAATCCGAACCTCTGTCATGATTTACTTGTTACTTCATGATATTTAAATCACAATACATAACAATTAGACGATATTATACATTTATTATGCATTTTTGGTGGAGAAAACGTAATTTTCTGTAGTAATACAATTTAAGTGATCTGGAATTGTCGGAAATTTTACGAAAGCTGTCGCGTTGCTTGGTAGCCACGAGTGTAAATTTGACAGTTAAAAGATCACGAGCGCGTAGCGCGAGTGATCTTCTGTCAAATTTACACGAGTGGTTAGTAAAAGCAACAGCTTGAGTAAGATTACCTAAAAATTCCTGACCACGAATTGTATTTAACAAGATTATTTTTTGAATCGAAGCGAGGTAGTTCAAAACGAAATTTTATTTCAATTAATTCACATACAAAGAAATGTGTTGGGAATATTTGACATTTGACAGGTACTAAAGTAAATAGATTATACATTATAAATGCACCTACAAATTCGCAACTATGGCAACTTATCAACAAGCAAAATTATCGAAAAAATTATATATATATAATCAATTCCACCTATACCATAAATGGTGTGTGGTTTCTTATTTACATTACAAATCATAACAATTACATTATGTAGCTTCATGTTGGTGAACAAATTCAGCCCACGCCTTCTTATTCTTCGCCTTTACTCTTGCGTCCTCCCATCTACACCCTCTCCGTTCCAGTGTCTCAGCAACTCCACTGTTCCATGTCCTCTGCGGTCTTCCTCTCCTTCTTGTACCCTGTGTCCTTGCTTCCCACACCATCTTTACCGGTCTCGTATTTTCCATTCTCTGTAAATGCCCCCACCAGCTCAATTGACGTTGCTCTATGAACTCGAAAAGTGACTGAACTCCAAGATCTTGACGAATTTGTGTATTTCTCATTTTATCAATCTTTGTGACTCCCCTTACTCGCCGGAGGTATTTCATTTCCACAGCTTGCAATTTGCTCTTCTGTCTTCCGTTGAGAACCCACGTTTCACAACCAAACGTAAGTATTGGCCTGAAAATAGCTTTAAAAATGTTCATCTTTGTTCTCCTTGTTACTTCCTTCTTGTTTATGAATCCTGCATTCATTCTATGAATCGAAAAAATTACCGGGGGTAAATACATAAGAGATCATTTTTTTATCGATAAATACATACATGTTTAATTGTATGAAAGTTTTATTGTCATGGCAAATAATCGAGAATCAAGGTAGTGAAAAAATCGCGAAAGCTTGCTCGAGCGATTTTTTCTACTTCCCTTGATTCGAGATTTTTTGCCGAATGGCAATAAAATTTTAATACAATTTGAAATGTATTTATCTCATAAAAAATGATTTCGAATGTATTTTAGGGAGGTTAATACACAACTACCTTATACGGACAATTTAATTGGAAATATAAGATTTAATGAAACAATAAACATTTTAAATTAACAGAACATATTAAAATATTTAAATATATTGTGTAGAGTTTGACTGATCTTTAGTTACATACATATTTTGAACATTGAAAGTGCAATGGTTATATGTTATATTATGACCAGATTTTTTTGCATATTATTATTATTAATGTTTTCAGTGGTAAAATTTTCTTGCCTTATTATTATTTATATCTCTTGTAGTTTGGATTCCAGAAGGTCCAGGTCTCAGGTTGTTTATTAAACTAGCATGATGTTCCTCGTCTAACTGTAAATAAGGGCCTAATGACTTAGCATTTGCATATCCAGTCATTTTGATGAGCTGTTCTTCCGGGACACCTGATTTAGCAAGATTTGATACAGCACTTAATCGATTTGAATGATTCGTTATTTTGTTTGTCAGAGTATCAAGCCCTATTCTTTCAGCAGATTGTTTGGTCCATTTTCCAATCTCATTTACTCCATAAGGCATATTTTTGTACCATTCAGAATTGCTTTGATTCCAGTAAGGATTTACAGTCAGAAATAGTCGATCTGACGTAATTCTATTAGTGCGTTTAGAAATCAGCTTTTTAAATAACCTTACCGGGCACATATCGAGATTATTGTAATTATAGGCACTAACCACTTACTGTCTGATAATTTTTGAGCTCCACCCTGGCATGTTTTGGAAAAAATCGGGTTGTATTCAATTCTTCCGGTTACGTTACCATTTGATTTCTTTTCCTCTTTAAAAAAATGCACTTTGCATTTTGCTGCCTCTCCCCCTCTCCAGGCTAGTTCGAATGCTATTATATGATACAGTTTTTTTTGAAGCCCTTCTGGACAATCTTCGTTCCACAGATTCATTATTGTATATATTTATTTCTTACTCAGAGCAGTCGAACTTTGCTTCCTCTTTCCGATAATAGACTGAAGCTGCTTTCGTTTCGCATTTTTTGCATCCCTTGCTTGTTTGAATTCAATGTCTGTAAATGGATTAAATTTTCGGGCGTACTCTTTGTAGTATTTTTCTTGAAGGAGTTTTGCAGTAACATTCCACATGGTCTTTATAACGCATTCTTTATCATCTTCACCATCAGCTCTCTTCATATTAAAAGCCCAATCATTCATTATCAGTCCAAGCTCTTGATTTGAAGTAATTTCTAGAAGTTCATAATGCTTCTCTTTTAAAAATATTTCGAACTGTTTCCATATTGACTTTTGATTTTTAACTGTACTCCTCGGAGTAACACTCTGTACAGTTTTTTGAATATCTTCCAAAGAAATTTCAAAATTATCATTCACAGCATAGTTGATTAAAAGCAAGGCGCATATTTATCAGTTATTGGGAAAGCTAGGTAGGTTTTTATCGTTTACAATGACAGTTGATTGGTCGATTTTAAGAAATTGAAGAAATATCATTGGCTCTTAGAATAGGCGTGTATTAACCGAAGTAATACACGCTTCTAGACCCAAATGAAATGTTCCTATTGGTCAATTTGACGATGAAAAAAATAATCTACTAAATACGGATGTACTCACATTGTAAGTAGCTTGTTATTTTACAAGTCATCTCTCCAAATATCCATAGATCGCAATATGCATGCCATACAGCTCTCGGCATACATTGGTCAATTTGACGATGAAAAAAATAATCTACTAAATACGGATGTACTCACATTGTAAGTAGCTTGTTATTTTACAAGTCATCTCTCCAAATATCCATAGATCGCAATATGCATGCCATACAGCTCTCGGCATACAGACTAGCGTCACCAGCAAATCGGCAACAGATAGGTTCACCAAGAAGTAATTTGTGACACTGAAACAAGAAGAAATGTTATTAAGAACTAATCACAAATAATGATGATTCAGTAGATAAATTCGGCCGGTTAGTAGACTTCCCCCTCTACCCGCATTTTGATATAAACTGTAGGATATTTCTTAGTTCATTTGACAGTTTAGTTGTCATATTAAACAATTGACCACAACAGTAGTGACGCAGTTTTCATTCAAAGCGAACCCCCTCCATTCCCTTACCTAAGAAGAAGAAGAAGAAAGGTAAATAGACAAAGAGACACCACAATAAAAAGAAGAGTCAATAACACCCCCACTACAAAAGTAACTAAAGACAATCGTAGAAAAATCGTCAGTTTGGCTATGTTGTGTGGGAGCATAGAAGAGGTCAATGGCGTTAGATGTGGATGCAAGTTGAACAACATGCTCATTAACTACTGTAGTGCGCAGACGAACCAATTATAAATACCCGAGAAGTAATATTTAACAAATTACCACGATAAAGGCAAAACAAAAAGTCTCGTGAAATTCCAGACAAAATAATTACAGGTTGTGGTTCCTCGATAATTATGGCAGTGTCTCCGAACTGTCAGCGCTAATTTAACCTTGACATTTCACTTTCATACATTCTACTATGTATGGAAACTAGACATTAAAAAAAACTTTTACTTTCCTCGATACCCCTAAACTTTATTGTGGCACCTTCTCAGAGCATTACATTATTTATGAGAAGCGAACCTTTTCTGTAATATCCTGACATAGGCTGGCGGATCGGCTCATGCACTACAGTAGGTACAAGTTGATTGCTTTAGAGAAAAGAACTCTCCATGAACAATATTGAACTTGTTTTTCCCTTATACACTCATACTTTATTTTTATGTTGGCTCTTTATCGTGAACGTACGCCTTACCTACTTTTTCTAATAAAACTTAATTTGCTTGCTTTTTGCAATAATTAAAGTAGGTAAGTCTGCTTACTTTGAAAATATTTGAAAGCGAAATTCATGAACCAGACACAGATGAAAAGTTCTTTAATTCGTGAATGGCATTCTAATTTACTTTTCAATGAATCTGAGCCGACTCTTTACATAATTTAAAGTTTAGGAAAGTCCTTTGCGATATGAAATCTGGGAAAATCATTTTTATTAATCTTTAAACAGCTGAATGAGCTGTGGACATAGTTTAAACACAGTTTAAATTTAAATAGATGTATAATATTATTGACAAGCTCTTCAAACAATTAGTCGCAATCAACTTTCTTATTTTAAATAGAATGCCCACATTTTTCTCACATTTTTGGAATCTTCACTTGATTTTAACATAATTTTCTTCAGAAGTCCCTATACCTCACTCTCATAGTTTTTGAAGAATTTTTAATTTTTTGAAGAAAAATCATATTTAGAGTGCACTTATTTTAAAAATCCATATTTTCGATGTTTCTGGAGATTAAGGAAATAATATCTACTCCGAAGAAAACAAGGCTCTTGTTCTTTCGAAAAACCATAGTGAAATTAACCATATGTTGTACAGAGTGTTCAATATTCAGTGCCACTTTATGCAATCTTTAAACATCAAAAAGTCGATTATCTTAAAACAAACACCCTATATTTTATGGCACCATTGGGTAGTCCACAAAATTTCAAATCTATTGATGTATTACATCCCTATGCTTACCTCTAATGGTTAATGAACTATCAGCTGTCTTTAAAATATCTTGTACTGTGCAGGGCATTGCAAAATCACATGAATCTCAAGTAAAACTAGACAAGGATAACAATAATTTTATTTGAAATTTTATTCAGTTAAACTTTTCATAATGATGACCGTTTTCCCTTAAACAGCTGTGAATTCTATCAATCACTGAATCTGTGGTAGCACGTCTGATTTCATCTTCACTTTATCATTACTTCAAATCATTACTTCAAAGAAACGCATTATTGATTACAGAATAATTTACATCTGATATAATTATCTGAAAACGTAGTTTTGAACTATAACACGGGCATGAATTCCTAATACGTTCTGCACCGTACCAATGTGAATTTTAATGACTTCAAAGAAACGCATTATTGCCTGATTACAGAATAATTTACATCTGATATAATTCCCTTAAAACGTAGTTTTGAACTATACGGCTATTTCTTTGATTTCATAAATAAATTATCAAACCTTCCCAAGAACGAACTCTTGAAAAAGCCACGCATAATTGTCCGTGAGTAAATATTTCTTTTCGGAGATCAATTCCTATTTGATCAAATGTTTGGCCTTGTGATTTGTTAATAGTCATTGCAAACGCTAGTTTAATGGGAAATTATTTTCGTCTTTTAAAAGTAAAAGGCTAAACATTTTCACAGTACAACGTTATACGGTTAACGAAAACTATATCTCCATGTTCATCGCCTGTTAAAATTTTGCACTGTAGGATATTGTCTCCCAATTGTAAAATTAACAATCTCGTACCATTTCATAAGCCTTCATTAATGCTGAGATTTCTAACCAACATCACAATACAATATATTCTCAACTTCAATTCATGTGGAGAAAAATTTGGCGGGTTTAAAGTATTTAAATATTCAGGAAGAATAGCATCGTTTAAATCTCCATTATCACATTTTTCAACACTATCCAAGTTTGTATATATTTTTTCTGTTTTTATATCTAACAGTTCTACCACTTTTTTGTTAATGTCTTCAACGTCAGAATAGCTGATTTGGTCATATCTATGAATCGCTTTTCTCTAATTGATTCCTCCATTATACGTTCAACGATATCCGAATTATAAATACATCTCTGTGGCAATTCTAAATTGCTATTCATATCGTTCAAAACTCCATCTCCAACATCCAATAAAAACTTGGTGAATTCTTGTTCCTGTGGTATGGTAGAGCCCGCATAGTTTGTGTTTAAGAAAATTTACGGAAATAACTCCAAAGAAAACTAAATTTGATACTTAAATTCACTGTTTCACAGCGGGTAGCATTTATTTTAACTGGTAATAATTGTCAAAAAACTCCTCGCAACATCATAATTTTTCCACCAAACGGAACATCACAATTCATAAAGTCTCGTAAGGTTCTGTCTATAATGTCTAAAGCATACCTTGGCGCCACAGGAGCTTCATCCCAAATAAAAACATCTACACTCCTTAAATAATCTGCTTCTTTTGAATTTTTCTTAATGTTGGAAGCTCGGTTGGAAGATGAATCTAAAAACAGAGGAACAGGTAACCCAAACGTTTTATGAACTGTTCTGCCATGAGGAAGTAGTGTTGCTGCTATGCCCGTGAAGGCCATGGTACAAACAATTTTATTTTTACTCTTCAGTAAGCTGTAAAGGGTTGTATAAACACAAGTCTTACAGGAGCCTCCTGGACCGTCTATATAAAAACATGAAGATTCAGAAATTGATTCATTTATGTTAGCATCACATTTACCCTGACGACCTATCCATCTATCTTCGAATATTTGATTGAGCTCCTGGGTGACTTCATGGAAACTGTGAGCTGGGGCACCATCCATTTGATACCAAGAACTTAAATTGAACACTCTGTATAAAATTGTGTTGACTTGGTTATGTCTCGAGAGAATGAGGACGTTGCTACCACCAGGGTAGATATGTTTCCTTGATCTCCAAAAACTTCGGAGATACAAAGTTTTAGAAAAAATTTTACAAATGTTTGCAAAATATATTTTACAAATTTTTCAAAAATTATAAAATTTTACGGAACAACACGCACAGACAGGAAGCTAAAAAACTTTTTCTCGACGGTTCCTTATAAGGAATATGGAAGTAAAAAACGAATTAGAAATAATGTTTTTCCACATTCATTTATACCAACATCGTTAGAGGGATTCCATACAAATGTTAGGGTCCTCTGAAGTAAAGGCAAAACAAGTCAACAAACGGGTTCAAGGTGATGAAGTAAAAACATGCTTTATCTCGATGAAATAAATGAAGGAGCACAATACTTGGAAGGAAACATTTTCTCTTTGATTTAGAAACAGTAAATACACAAATAGCCCCGAGTGTCACGTAATGCCAACAATTCGACTCTAATTTACAATGAACAGCCAAAATCAGTTACGTTTTTGTTCCTCCTGTTTTTGTTCGCACACGACAAAACTTGAGAAACCATTCCAGAGCACGTATATCTCAGTGTCATTGTAATCTACAAGGGTAAAACCACGAGCGTATTTTCCTTCAAGGTCGCTCCCTTCTACTTAACGATAGATTAAATTCGACCCTCTATCAATTGTCTTACACCCCACACGTATTAGATTCTAGCATTAGTTTACTCCCCATCGCGTTTTATGTGTGTTTATAACCGATAATCGATTTCAATCAGTCTACTAGGAGATAATCTTCTGTGAAAAGGATGTAAAGAGGGATCAGCAGTTCAAGAACTTTGGGGATGTTTATAAACAAAACGTCTTTAGAAGAGGAATGTGAGAATTCTAGTCAAGGGCGTGTAAACGACCGAGAAATCGGATTAGCAAACTTCTGCTCCTGGCTCGTTACTTTCTCAATCCAACTACTTTCGTGTAAAATAATTGCGGAACACACAGGACTGACAACAAAGAAACAAGCAATAAATAAAAAACTTGTGTGTGTCAGCTCCGACGCACGACTGGACTTTACTCCTTACGAACGATTATTTTAACTTCAATCACTTGATAATAGGGTACGTGCGAATGTCAGTTTTATACCCAAATGTGTATTTATCAGATGGTTTATGTTAGAAAACCATATTATCAAAATATAAATTGTTTATAAATTCAGTAATAGCGAGGTTCGGAGAAAAATGAGATATCTATTTTTGGCATGAAAATGACAGAAAATTGTTATTGTAATTGATTTACGGCGAAATTTTTTTTCGGCGTAATAAGCTAAAGAAATTAGCTTATCACGCCCACATGCTAGTTCGCTTTGTTATTGGTTTGACGTCAGAGATTCGTAAGGCGCTCCTCCCACTTCTCTTGAAGTGCCCGTGAAGCGGTACCTATCTCATAACATACTTATTGGGACTATTTCCAGCGTGAATTTTTAAAGTAAGGTGTCAAGGAAACATAAAACAAAGACAACATAATCGATATAATGATGCAACAAGGGTATCAAAAGTCCGATTCACATAATTTGCCATATTTATGTAGTAGGTAGGTAAATGTCCCGGTAAATGTGGAAATGGTGTGTGATTCTTGCATCTAACCCCAATTTAATTCAACCTCAAAACAGTAGTGTAAAGGCAGACCGGTATAAGTAAAACAAAGTCAACAATTTATTAACTGTACATGCCTTTTATAATTCAGTATAAGTAGGTATGTAGATTGTAGATACCTGCTTACTTCTGTTTGTAAAATAGGTACCTACCTATATTCTCTAATACAATACAATACATACCTACTCATTTATGTAGGTATGTATACCTAAGTGATTGAGAAGTTATCAAGTTAACAGTTTTATAACGGATTGGAAATTTTTTAAAAAAACGGAAACAAATACAACTCACGCGAATCAAAAAACTACGCTACGTAGGTATACTAGGTACTTGTTTAACAAAAAGAAACAACTGCTATATTCTGGAACGGTTATTGTAGAAACTCGGAAGAGACTCTTAAAGACGCATGTATGGAGTACGAAATTATACCTATGGGTGCGAAACTTGGACAATGGGAGAAGCGGATTGAAAAAGAGTAGAAGCGTTTGAAATGTGATGCTACAGACGGGCGTTGAAGATACCGTGGATAGGCAAGTTAGCAATAAGGAGGAATTAGAAAGAGTTGGGGAAAAGAGAAAAGTATGGAAGACAATAAAGAATAGGGGATAGGATCGTAGGATGGTAGGACATCTTCTGAGACACAAAGGAATAGTTCGCGACATACTAGAGTCAGAGATAGGAGTAAAGAGGTAGAGGTTGGAGCAGATTAGACTACTGCTCTCAAATAGTTGCGGATGTAGAATGCTCTGCTTTTACGGAAATGCGTAGGCTAGCTTAGGGAAAGGATGGAGGTACGCGTCCTACCAGTCTTCAAAAGAGAACTTTATGATGACGTACTATTTAATTATTATTGTAAAATAGTTAATAAAATTTCCTTTTTTAGTTCAGGGAGGGAACGCTACGGCGATTCAGTATTTGGCTCCGTCATGCTCCTAGCATCCTGTTTCAAATTATGCTAACCGTAACACGTTACCAAGTACCAAGGGGTCCCAGAAAACTGTCGATAAATTACATTGTGTTCGATTTTATTTAGAGTGGCTGCAATGGGGCAGCCGATAATTTTATAAACTTTTGCAATTATAAACTAACTCGTGAAAATATCGATAATGCTGACCGATTTTCCTTCTGGCTCCAACGAACCACTTTTCCGTTTCATTGGTGTGCTGTACGATGTATTAGTCTGGGTACAAAACAGAAAACACCAGTTAGAACCAGTTAATAATATTTAACAATTTAACTACACTTGCATATGCATAATACTTATGGGACTGCTGCGCGCTGAAGCTGGGACTTGTACGTTATACTAAGTTCTGACGTCACGCGGCCTATTCTCGCTGCAAGGTGCGATTTCTAGCCTCGCACCAACGGAAAACTTGGCAACGGCTTCACAGGCGAAGGAATTTTTTTTTTAACAAAAATTAACAACAGTATAATAAACAGTATAATAAACTCTATCAATTTTATGTGAAATTTGAAAATTACCGAACCTGCCTATTAAGTGACAATCTTTTCCTGGTGTTCGAATAGGCGTTGATTCACATTTCGGCACTAAGCAATATTTAGAGTATTTAATATTAGGTTTTTCCATATTAAATCAAAAGATTCAACAAATTTAGGAACGAACAAACACTGCAAATGCTGACTTTACATCGCCAACTGTCATATCTACTCTATGCCACTCTATTTTTATTATTTCCATGCTCTATGCAGTCAGACATAAACAGCCGTATCCATAGATACGTACATAATTTCAATGTGACAGATAACGTAACGCTTGATTTTACTCCTAATAAAATATACGTACCGCGGGCTATAACCGAAAATCGATTCTTAAGGGGTAAACTCCAAAAATAAAATTAGGGCGAATTTAACGTTTTATATTTATTGTTGTCCAAAAGTGTATATTTCAAGTCGTATTGCACTACGAATGAACAAACTTATTCGAATCTGTTTATTAAATTGTTTGCGTCAAAACGCGTCTGCAAAAATTCAGCTCGATCTTTTCATCAAAGTTCCACAATAACGAAATACGATCGGCTGTTGACGTCAGCAATCTAAAGCTCCAGACAATCTTACAAAAGCTTAGAACCTATTAGAAGCGCCGAATTGTTACGCTCCTTTTGACGCTTTTTTGTATTAACCTTCATGTCGTGAACACACATCGCGTTAAAAGAAACGCATCTAGGGTTTTCATAACAAAAACTCGCGATAAAGAGGACGACCAAATGAGTACTCTTAACTCAAGAGAAGCGTTTCCATTCTGTCATTTTAGCACGTCTGATACCTAAGCGAACCCGTTCCTTTTCAAGAGTAACGAGCGGCATTTGGCACGACTTGTAATAACAAAATACTAGCAAGAAAAAAAATAATAATTCTGAGGTGAAAAGTACAAAAGAATGTCATGGAAAGATACGACTTTACAGTCGCTACTGAAAAAATTCTAATAAATATATGGTTGCCTAATCAAAAAGACAACAAAAGAGAATCGCTGGAGTCACTGGAAAATTTGAAAGTTTATTCAGTAGGTTTTCCTAGACATAAGAAGTTTGTTTCCAAGTTATGAAATTTTAGACATTAAAGTACCTAATTCTGTTTGTCCTTCAACATAATAGCTATGGTTAGATTTCTCGAATGAGGTCATCAGCACTTGGCATACAGCCATTGGCGACGTGCAAGCATTTACATTTCACGAAGTCCTCGCTGTTCCATTCCAATTTTGTTTCTTGTAGTCCGGACTTCTGTTATTGTTTCGATTTCGCGAAACGACATATTGTTGGGTTGATTTGTACCGAGTATACTTGAAACTTGCTCGAGTTAATTTTCAATGCCATAACGAAGGTTGCTAAATTTTTACTAGGGTAAGTGCTATTGGAGCATATTCAGTAATTCAGTTCAAATTAAAAAAGAGCTTCTAGTGCGTAATTTCGTACTCATGGATATAACTACGCTTGCACGCCAGATGAGATTATGGATTAAAACTGCAATGAACCGAGTGACTATCAGACGAGTTGATGGGCTAATTCGGAGCAACAGAGGGATGTTGATGCATGAATTGGCTGAAATATTGGAGATTTATTGCTCGTGGTTATCATCTGGGACAAAATTAAACCTGAGTCGTTCAGACCGAATGAACAAGAATCAAGTTCATAAACTCGATATCACGTTCCCGAGAGCTTATAAGACTTAGAACAACATTTCACGAGTCGGAGCAAAGGAGTACAGAAGCTTGAAGCAAGTAGGAAAATGAGTAGGAAATGAGTAGTTTAGACAGGGATGACACCAATAGTTGCTTACGTAACTTGCTGAGTAAAAATGACTGCCTCAGCTGTCGAATGTTTCCTAGCGTATTAAATTTTTATGGGGCAATAACTTATTATAAAAAATGTAACAATAATTATTTTCTATACATTCGTGGACGTTTTATATGATTTTAAAGCTAACAACGACAAAATCTCTTGTAGCGGGTGTCATATTTCACAAGCCAGATGTGATGCTTTGACTTTAAGGAATAACTCGTAAGTCGAGGTATGGTTACACTAGTTAAGGCTTTCCGCCCTGACACCACCGGTTACGAGTACCGAGCCGGTGGCCTGGATCTGGGGGTACCCCCGCGGAGCTATCCTGTGCGATCGGAGACGATTTAAAACATCTACGTGACCATAGGTTGAGGTAGAGTCTGTGGTACACTAACCCTTTATGTCTGCAGATATTTCATCGTGCACCCAACTGCATTTTCATCATCTACAATGACCATTTTATACATTTTTAGAGTCTTATGTTTTTCGACATTCACGTAATTATCTCAATTCACGCTTGTATTTGACTGCAAAAAATTGTACTATAACCTGATTGATAATGTACGTGGGGGTGGAAATCAACTTCGTTTCCCTACACATCAAATTAATGTTTCCTACCAATGTGGTGTTTCAAGATAATAACTTAATTTAGTATGTGTGTCCACAGCACATCTCACTTGAGAGTGCTGAACTGCTGCAGTAATTCAAGGCAAAACTTGATAGCAAACACTAATTTCTGAAACATGCCAATATACCCACGACGTACTTATACTTTACAATAGCGGCAAATTAGGAACACATGAGATGCGAAAGGAGAATGGAAGCCCCTAATGGAGAATTGTAACTTCAACTAGAAAGCAACTTCTGAAGAGACTCAGAGACTGTGTACTTCACTTAATTACCCGGAAATTCATTGTCAATCCTACAACTGCAAATAAACCTAAGTGGTGAAGTGAAGGAGAAGCATTTCAATGCAGCATTCCGAGTCCGTTCAATTTTCTCTTGATTAGCTACATCTAATTTTGTCATTTTCTCGAAACACGAAATTATTGCATCTGACATTTTTCTTTTAACCTGTGATATCGAGACGATAGCTGCAGATATCAAAAATTACATTCTATAATATTTTATGCTCTTTACCTTTCTAAGTCTACCGGTTTTTAAATTTTCAAAATCGGACCATAATTAATGGAATTATCTTAAAATAAGCAGGATCATATTGTCATGGGCGCTTGCAGCCTGACCTGACCCGATCCCCTCCACGGAGCTCTACATTTTGCGAGTAAACAGATACATTACAACAGAACTAACATATTTTGGATCCTTTAATCATATATTGTGGTTTTCCAAGTTGATAATAGAACTGGAAAATTAACAACTCTGTTCACATAATGTTAAAATAAAGCGTCATATATAAAGCATCATAATTTAATCGGCGATTTCATCGTTAGTTGTTAGTTCAACAAACCTAGTAGAGACGAGACAAAACCGTAGACCACTGGTTTCATCCTTTTGGGACTTAACACACTCGAACCATGCAGTATTGCTTGCTGATACTCAATTACCACTACCGGGTATGCAGTCTCACATCCCGTTCCCTGAAGAGAAAGACTTGGAAATACGACTTGAGTCGGAGGCCTCCTGCGTCGCGGGGAGGCGGGGCCTTATCCCTGCCACTACACAGGTCCTGAAAACGCCCTGAATAATACAAACTCACGGATTCTTCATACGAAAGGTGTGTACTATGCCAGACTTAATTATCAAATAATTTCAGAGATGAGATTCACCGTTAGTCTCATGAAAAGTGCACAACGAAGTTAAACAAACGGCAATCCGAAGTGAACAGAGTTTGTTTCGTGGAAAACATTTCCCAAAGTTGTAACTCTTGTTGAATCAAGTTAAAAGGATCTTTTCAAGTCCGCAGTTTGATTTGCTGCAGTTAACGTTTTACAAGTTTACTTTCGAGCTTTGCGTTTACACTGTTGCTACTTAACAATGGAATTCTTGTAACTATTGTATTTGCGGTTTCAAAGGTTTGGTAGATTTATTACTTTGGTTGATTTAAAACTCCTTCTGGGAAGCGAGTTTCAAGTTTGTGTAACAGCTTAGATATTCATAGGGGAGTTACTCATCTCTGTGCGGTTTTAGTGTTATTTACATGTTCTGCTTAGTTTTTCTTTACCTAGTGTTTATCATACCACCCACCTTTAAAACGGGTGTTTATGGATATATTATTTTAGCTAAAAGCTTCGGTTTCAAATTGCATGCGCCTTTAATCCTTTGTGTTCATTAGAAAATGGAAAGCATATACTGTGTGTCCGTCTAATATTGTGAACGAAAAATATTGCTTCCTGGGCAAGAACGAGATTATCTTACCTATAGTTACTTCCAATCAAAGGCAGACAAAACTAACAGAAATGGGATTTGTTACTGTATTCGAGCAGTTGTAGAGTTCGAGTCGCGATACGAAAATGGACGGTCGCATTCCGTCTTAAGGCTATCGGAACGCTTGGAATATTTGAGGGATGTAACGTTCCCGCTGCCAATGGATTATTCCAACATGGTTTAAGATATTCGCATGATTATTTTTTTCCTGTTTCAATTAAACATAGATCTAGGACTGTTCGCTAATAATTTTCATTAAAAACCAGAAATTCAACTTTAAAATCTACTTCACAATCTATGAAAGTAGGACATATTGTAGCTAGAATATTTATCACATTTTTCGTTTTTTTTAGAAATTATAATCGTGGAGTCATAGATTAGACTTTTCATTTTGACGGTATCAAAAAATATAATAAATTTTTGATAATAATGAAGTAATCAATTGGCTCCTGCACCTCTGCATTCGCCTTTTCAAGGGCCTAGAGGTGGCGGTGTCTAGCGGCGATATGCTTAAACTTCCCAGATTCAAGAAACAGGCGTGGCTAGTTTTTGTATATAATCAGGTAATATTCTTGGGGCCTATTTTTCGTATCGACGACCTTCCAAAGTAATTTCCGATTCTTCCTAAAATTTATTATTGTTACACATATGAGTTGAATATGCAGGTGCACAGGTATCCCATTTATCAGAAAAAGCGATTCATCTGTATTATGTAATTTAGAGAAAAATGCCAAATAGATACTCTCTTTGTTTTTAAATTTCCATAATTCAAATTACTTTACTTATACATGGCGTCTCATTTCTTCTGTACAGCAGATGCTAATCTACACAACTTGGATTTCTTAAATAGAACTCCTGTAATATCATCTCACTTTTTATTTCCCTGTTCGATTTTACTATATGATTGTGTAAGAGTTGCATTCTAGACTGAACTTATTGTGAAACTGGGCATCTGTTTATCATTCTCAAAATGTAATTTTTGAAACATCCCTACGTGTGACAAAAATTTTAAAAGAAAACAAACACAAAAATATGGGGTTTAGTTTAGAAGCAACTTACATAAAGTAAAGTACTTATATAAACTGTACATAAAGTGTTCCGTACTGGCTAGCAAAGTTTCTGAAGCACCTATATCAGAAACCGCATCCTGAACCGATTTTGATAAAATTTATTTATTGCATAATTAGTTGCAATCGTGAAGGGGGACACAATTGACACTCCCCGCATGTGGTCGTACTGAACTGTAAAAAGATAAAAACAAAAAAAATGTTTCACATGCTCTAGTGTTGCAAACAAAAAATATCTTTTGACCCTTTTTCCATGTTTCGATGTATGAAAACCGCCCTAAATATGTGCACACAACAAACCATTTAGATTTGTCTGAGTTTGGGCCATTACATATGCGTCAATTTTATTGTTGTATAGCACTTATAGTTCAGGAAAAAGAACATCGTGAGAGACAAACAGACATACAGACTGAGAGACAGACGGACGAACAGACAGAATGGTAAAACAAAGAGGGGTCTCTCATATAACTTCGCATAAATGGATAAATGGATCAACCTGTATAACAGATTCCTGAGGAGTGAATCACTGCGATTTCTTGTACACTGCCTTTGGATTTCCGTCGACAACCGGAGATTTCCATTGCATTAATACAGCATGTTATTGGCCAAATGAGAACACATAACACATCCTATGAGCACCGGATTGGACTAATTTCGTATAAAACGTTTTTAGACAAATAATATACGTCAACTTCCAACTACGTCTTCCGTTATTTCTGTTCTCTGCGTCATATCAGGTAAAATCTGTCACGGAATTACGATGGACAAGAAATTAGCCGGGAAAGGGAAAGTTTAAAATTTGTGTTGTCACAGAAGGATTGGAATTTGAACATTTAATGAACTGATTATTAAGAGTGGCGTGTACCGTGAATTTTCTGTTGCAGTCAGATGCACACTCAACATGACAAAACATTTTTTACCGTTTAGGAATTTGGAACACAGGTTCATGGAAGTCTATTCCAAATGTTAGAACGTTATGGAAAAAATCAGTTACAATACGTAAAGCCCTAAAAGAGGCTTTACTGATCACGGTACAAGTCATTATTAAGGAAATTTAGACTAAGCAAACCATTTTTTGTTTAATGCTCTCAGAAAAGAAAATGTGATATGGCATGATGACTGAACCCAGAAAAAGCCACCGGAAGTGGCCAGTCAAAAAATTGAGTTTTCCGTTTTTTGCAGTCTATTTTTGATTTAAGAAATATTGCAAAATTTTGTTAGAGAAATGCTATTAAAATAACTCTAACCACATGAACTTTTCAGTCAATCGCAAAACATACTTACCTAGTTTTTCTTTTTTACTTATAAGTAACCCACTGCGTTTTCTTGGGGAAAGCAGTGTCCCGAGACGAGTTTTGTTTCCCCGCCTATAATTTGGTTCAACGTACCTTGTTTTCTATCAGGTACTCGTCGGAATATAAATACTATACTATGATATTCAATAAACCCCGCGTTTCGTCTGAAGCTTCGGTGTTGTGTTTGTTCTAGCTCAAAGTGAATGGAAAGCTCCGAGTCCTACTCTGTACGCTGCGAAATGCTCGCCCTATTCTAGCGCGCCCAGCAATTTTTGCATTCAGTGTCCGCCTACTTTGTACTTTTGGAATGCTACGTCCCTTCCGATACCCCTCCGCAGTGACTGTTCGTCGGCGTTCCGACAGCCTTAATGACGTTTATTACATGCGAGAATTGCCTCACAACATCAACAGAATAAATTCTGATTATGATCACCAAAATTACTTTTCAACTTTTTACACCAAATGGCCGAATTCAAAAACACGATTTGCTGACATCTCCAGACGCTTTTAAGTTTTCAGTTATATACCTATATCTGTCTTAGAATATTAGATACATATTGTTGTTTCCAGCACAGACGGAAATAGTCCAGCTTTTCATAACTGTATAAAGAAACTGAAAAAAATATTTACTGGGATTCCATCTGCGTCTTTCCGAATTTGATTTATTTAATAGTGGAAGATTTATTCGTTCATAACCCACGGATTCTATAAATAAAGCACGCTTATATTTTTTAATAGTAACGATAATAAAACCTTGTAGAACACGGCAGGAAACCGTAGATAATAAAAGTTTTCTACGGTTTAGGTCTTCCTTTATTATTAGAGTGCATGTAAGTCTTCAGAGTTTCAATGTAATTGTAGTTTCGATAACTTGGTGATGGGAAATAAATTGCTTCAAATTTTCAGCATTGCTCTGAGGAGTGCCTATAGTGAAGTACATCACAAGTTCCAAGTCGTAATAAAGAATTGTTTAACGATGGAAAAGTTTTAAAGCGTTTCTTATGGAAGTTTCTTGAACGTAAATTAAAAGTTTGTTATGAAAATTAATTTCTGTGTCAGATTTAGGAAGACTAAGATGATATTATACCCTTTTATGATATTACCTTTTCGGTAAACTTGAGGAAGTATACTGTGTCCCAAAATTTACGAATATAATTGTAAAAATTGTTTTGAAGCAAATGCTTATTAGATTAGTTCCGCTCTGGAATATAATGTTTCGATGAATATTTTGTTATTGTTTTGTAAGGAGAGAACCCTTGACGTTAATGAGGAAAGCCTTAAACGACTCTCGTCATTTCGACCGCATACATATACGCTTAAGTTATATTTCATTTATTCTACCTCGCAACTGAATACGTATTCTAGTAATTTTATACACGTATTCTAATACTTTTTTATTGTTATTATCGCTATACCGTGTGACAAACTTCCATGTGTACATGGGGAAATAACATGGGCAATTACATTTTTGGGGATTCCTGCTCCCCTTGTGTAGTTACAGTGGTGGTAAAGGTAGCAATCGAAAGTATTTTTTTCTGCGTATGAGGATATCAAAAACTCTGCAATTTTCCAATTTATTAAAGCATTAAAAGCAAAAATTACACTAATAATTTTCAAATTAAAACACGGATATTCATCAGATTACCTATGACAATTTAATTTATTCTAATCATAGACTCCCTTGATTCTAATTTCTAATTCGTCTGAACTGTCAACATTATTTATCGACAATTTAAAATTTGGGTTTCAAAATGAACAAAAATATTTATTCAGTTGAAGAAAAGGTTTTCATTGTGAAAACATTTTACGGCGGCAATAGTCTGCGGGTAGTCCGTGACTTATTTTCTATAAAATTCAATAACAGTCCTATTCCTTCGGTAACAACAATAAAAAATTTAGTTAAGAAATTTGAAGATACTGGAAATCTTTCATTGAAAGAAGGTAATTTTTACTAATAAATTTACTTGGTTTTTATTTAGATAATTCTGATTCGCTTATTATTATTACCTAGTTGCTAATTCCTTATTGTTCGCTAACTTAAATTTTACTGGGATTATGAGAAATTTAACAAGTGATAACGTGGAGTGAAACAAAACTAAAATTAATCTTATCATTTATTTCTTTAGTCGTTCCAAGAAATCTAAATGTTGAGGTAGAGGAAATGGTAATAGGCCTGATAACTGCTAGTCCAACATCTAGTTTAAGGTCTATTTCCCTAGAATGTAATGTTTCAAGAGAAACTGTCCGTAACATATTAAAAAAAAACAAATATCATCCCTTTAAATTCCAATGTCACCAAGAGTTACTTCCTTTTAACGAAGAATCAAGGCAAACTTTCTGTGAAGAAATGCAAGAACGGGCTAATCGGGATCGCAGCTTCCTCTCATCAATTTGTTTTACCGATGAGTGTACCTTCACTTTAAATCAGGAGCCAAATTCACAAAACGTTAGGCATTGAGCCCAGGAAAATCCCAGAATAAATCTAGCCACTACAACGCAATACCCTCAAAAAATCAAAATTTGGGCAGGCATTTTTAATAATCGCATTATAGGACCATTTGAAATACAGGGAAATTTACAATCAGAAGCTTATTTAGATCTTTTAATTAACCATATTGGCCCTGCATTAGAAGAAGTTGCACATGCGAATCGGGAGATCTGGTTTCAGCATGACGGATGCCCAGCACATTATTGGAGCACAAGTGAAGGAATTAATAATAATAATAATAAATGAACTTTATTAGGGATACTCCCCAAGGGCTATCGACCGAAGTCCTTCTGCCCGTTTAAGATGTACATAAATGTATACATAAAAGTTTCATGTTAAAAAAAAAATACATTATGTTATGTAATGTGTTACGTAGGTAAATTAATATAAAAAAAATATTTTAAAAAAATATATATAAAATATAAAAAATATATATAAAAAATATAAAAATCAAAATGAAATGAAATGAAATGGAATGAAATGAATGAATGAAATCAACTCAATTTAAATTAAATCAAACTAAATTAATCAATCAAACAAAATCAAATTATATTTTTTAGAAGTTGATAGTGAAAAAAAAACAATGAAACAATTATTAACTAGCAGACTTCATCCATCTCCTGGGTCTGGATGGTGCATAATTCCTGTGGTTAAATGCTCAAAGATTGTCATCTCCGGGTACTTGTATCTGGATACGGTTACGTTTCTGGATCGACACATTGGTAACAACAGATCCATATTAGACTGCTTGCTGGTGAACTTAAGGAAGAGGTTGTTGAGACGCTCTTGTATTGGAAGGATATTAGTTTTGAAGTAAAGCATTTGGTTCGAAGGATTGTGGAGAGGATTATTAGGATGTCGGATTTTGGTTATGATTCTGAGCGCTGATGTTTCAGCAATTCGGATGTTCCTTTGTGCCGGGTTTCTAACAAATAGCGGATGTCCATATTCGATAATTGGTCTGCAAATGGTCTTGTAAATATGTGCAGCTACAGATACCGTTATTCCCAGGTCTCTATTGGAAAGCACTCGAAAGTGCTTGCTTCTGGAAATTGTATTTCGTTTGGCTATAGATGTATGATGGTTTAGGTTTAGTTTTTGGTCCAGGTGCATGCCCACATACCTTGCTGTAGTTTGTGGTTTAATGATTTCTCCTAGCATTCGGACGTGTGGAGAGTTGTTGCTGAGTTTGTGGTGAAAAATTATCAGCTGCGACTTTGAAGGGTTTACTTTTAATCTCCAGTTGTTAAACCACCTTTCTACGCCATCAATCATCTGCTGCAAATTTTCTATGGTGGAAGTGAGGGACTTGCCGTGTGAGATGAGGGCAGTGTCATCAGCATATTGTAACCCATAATTCGCGTGATGCTCATCTTCCTTGTCAAAGATATCAGAACAGTACAGGTTGTATAGCAGTGGCGACAAGGGAGAGCCCTGCGGCACCCCCCGCTGTGGTACAAAAGGTCTAGATGTAATTCCGTTAGATTTGACCACCAATTGTCTGTTCTCAAGAAACTGCTTGACTATGTGGATAAGATAGTCGGGTGTTTCAAGTTCTCGAAGTTTGTACAGCAATCCCCGGTGCCAAATACTATCAAAAGCCTTATCGATGTCCAAAAACAGTGCCGCCGATTTTAGATTTTTCAATTTTGCTGTTTGTGCATTTGACGTTGCTATTATTAGTGGATGGAGCGTGGAACATTTCTCCTTAAAACCAAACTGGCATGGTGGAATTTTATCTTGCAGATAGATCTTAAGTTTAAATTTAATGATATTTTCGAACATTTTCCCCATGGTTGGCAAAAGAGTGATGGGTCTGTAGTTCCTCGCCATTTTTGAGTCGGTGTTTGGCTTGTGTGAGGGAATTATTAAATGAAATATTTCCAGGGAGCTGGATTGGTCGAGGTGGTGCTATAAACTGGCCAGTTAGATCTCCCGATTTGGCACCGTGTGACTTTTTCTTGTGGGGTCATTTAAAAAATAAGATTTATGAAACTCGTCACCCAAATATTAATTCTTTAAGGAATGCTATTTTTGCGGAATGCAACTTAATAAACGATCGGCAATTTGGGAATGTGAGAAATTCTTTCTATAACAGGCTGGGATACTGTCTGATACATAATGGGGGTTTATTTGAATATTTGTTATAGTTATTTTTCTTTTTTTATGTTACTTTAATTTTATTAAACATTAATAAGTTTTTGTCCTTACCTAGATATGAAATAAATAAGTATTACATTGCCAGATTACAAAATTCATTAGAGCAAAATAAACAAACGTTGCCGCTTGTTAAATTTTTCATAATTGCAGTAAAATTAAAGTAATTTAATTTTTATTATTTTATTTTACTGCTTTAACATTTTCCCAAAAACTTTTTAATAGGTTAGACGACACCTACAATTTACCCTAAACTATGGACCAGCATTCACCAACGAAACATCCACACCAGTAATCAATTAATTGTCAACTATAGGTAATGACAATAATAATGTGAATGAGAATTATCTAAATAAAAAAACAAGTTTATATATTAGTAAAAATTAACTTCTTTCGATGAAAGATTCCCAGCCTTCAAATTTCTTACTAAATTATTTGTTGTTATACGGAAGGAATAGGACCGTTATTGAATTTTACAGAAAATAAGGCACGGACTACACGCAAACTATTGCCGCCGTAAAATATTTTCATAATGAAAACCTTTTCTTGAACTGAATAAATATTTTTTTCTTCATTTTTAAATGTTGACAGTTCAGAAAATCCATAAAAATCAAAGACGTCCGTGATTAGAATAAAGTAAGTTGTCATGGATATGTAGTTAATATTTTCACTTTTCACTATTTGGTAGAAATCCATGATTAAATAAAAAATTACTTCGCGTACTACCAATAAGTATAACAAAATTATTTTATTACAATATGTACTAGCAGTTGGCAGTTGTCAAGACAGAACACATAGACTTGACCACAATTTATTACAAGATTAGCAGTTGGCAGTTGTCAAGATTCCATGGATATTTTATTTATTTAGATTTTTCTGTTCTGATATTTCACTTGAAGGTTTTTTCAATTGAATTTATTGTTTTCTTCCTATATGGTTTTCTTTAAATACATTGTTTTTTCCCTTCAAGCTACGAGGTATTCGATTTTCCTTTGTGTTTTTCTTATACCCCGTAGGTAAATACTGAAATTCAGTTATCTAGTTATCTTATTTCATGGATATCATTATAATTTGTCAATTTTAGTTTCCTTGTCAACTGTCATAATAATTTGTTTACAATTTTTCTTAAACATTTCTGATGATGGGATCGTTTGTAGATCTTGAAACCGGTTAAATAAAATAATTTTGTTATACTTATTGGTAGTACGCGAAGTAATTTTTTATTTAATAATTGTCATGGATAATCTGATAAATTTCTGTGTTTTAGTTAGAAAATTATTAATGTAATTTTTCCTTTTAATGCTTTGATAAATTGGAAAGTTGTAGAGTTTTTGATATCCTCATACGCAGAAAAAAATAATCTTTCGATTGCTACCTTTACCACCACTGTAACTACACATGGGGAGCAGGAATCCCCAAGCATGTAATTGCCCATGTTATTTCCCCATGTACACATGGAAGTGTGTCACACGGTATATCCCAAGACTTTGAAAACACTTATTTCAGATTTTGTTGTTATACTATCAAAAATACCTAAAATATGTGCCTCACAGTCCTGGTATCTATATATTTCATATAATGTCTTGCACGTCTCAGTAAGGGATGAAGCGGTGACATCATAAATTATTCTACAGCTCTAGCGTGAAAATTATCCTGCTAAACAAATACATGTAAATGTTCCTACTGAATAATTTACTACCCCGTGATAAATATTTCTCCATGCTTTCAAGCATATTTAGCGTAAATATTAAATAAATAGTTATTTATTTAGCAATATTTTCTGCCGTCTTCACATATTAGATTTATTCTGCGAACGCCACCCAGCTAGAATTTTGTCGTTTATAAGAAGTGTTCAAACAAGAAACCAATTTCGCATTTACTTGTCGGTAAAAGGGGGGAAGCATATAAGCCAGTAAATACCTAACTCATCCCACGACTTCTTGTATTATATACGTTTTATTGTTATCATTTCTCCTAATTTCGAAAATCTTTGAATTCCTAATGGAGGGACTTGTTTGCCGCAATATTCAGTTCTCGTTACAAGAGAGGGTTTGTTATACAAGGAATTCTGCTTTCAAGTACCTACCGCCTACATCTATATAAAGTATACGGCAGTCTGTTACGCGGTATGTCGTTCGTAGAGGAAGCCCCTATTGGACGTTTAAAGGAAAAGCCCGAGAAAACTTTTTTATAAGATTAACACGACGGTGGGCTTGTTAATGGAACTATTGACTTATTAAGTCTACCGTTGGCATATTAAAAGCCCGACACACTGCCCATCCTTAGGAACGATTATTTTAACTTCAATCACTTGATAATAGGGTACTTGTGAATGTCAGTTTTATACCCAAATGTGTATTTATCAGATGGTTTATGTTCGAAAATGTCCAACTACATCAATATATAAATTGTTTATAATTTCAGTAATTAAGTGATAATCTGCTAAACGTCGATCCCACTGGCAATGAAATAAATACTTTTCCTGGTGTTCGAATAGGCGTTGATTCACATTTCGGCACTAAGCAACATTTTGAGTATTTAATATTAGGTTGTTCCATATTAAATCAAAAAATTCAACAAATTTAGGAACGAACAAACACTGCAAATGCTGACTTTACAACGCCAACTGTCATATCTACTCTATGCCACTCTATTTTCACTATTTCCATGCTCTATGCAGTCAGACATAAACAGCCGTATCCATAGATACGTACATTTTTAAAAATAGAAAACTCAGCAGGACACAAAAATAGGACCCAGAGGTGTAAGATTACGTCACAAATGATACTAAGGTTGACGTGTGACGTTCTGACCTATATGGCAAATAGTCTTGTAATCGATACTTCCATTAGATTCCTCGAACGTGGAAATGCGCCCCGCTGTCACTTCCAAAGACGCTTACAGTCTAATATAAATAATAGTTGTGGATATTTCAGGGCTTTATGTCTGTTTGCCATTTCCTCGCCTGGTAAGCGGCCGACAGGAAATTTTATTGAATAATGCGATCCATAAAAGCTTCAACTTGATATTTGCTAAGAGTATCATTACTTTTGAATGCTGTTAATTCTAAAGTGAATTAGTAGCAAAATATTTTTACTTGGAAACCATATATCTGTATTTTACGGTGTATATGCTTGCACGAACTTTACGAAAATATACAAAGAACCGAAAAACGCTTATTTTCGCACGGGAACCTTGAAATTCCGAAGAATTGTTAATTTTTTATGGTTCTTCCGTAGGTTTATTTGAAAAGAGCAATCAGTAATTAAAGAACAATCGGAAACTCGTTCTACATATTATTTATGCCACCTTAGGCCTCGAAGCAAGTCAAGGTTTTACAATAAAATTCGTATTTTCTGCCCCTTGAGTGCTCAGAAATAATGAAATTATTCTGTACTCTGCTGAAAGGGATATGGACGGCTTTTTCCACAAGAACGCGTTTTTTCATCTTTGGCGGGAAGACAAACAATTTGGGTGCCGTATTTTGATCAACACACAAATGAGTACAGCATAGACATCCAAATGTAGCGGCATTCGCAAAATTAAAGGAGAGGTTTGAAAGAACTGGTTGTGTGGGATACGAGAAGAAAGAACGTGTAAAATCAGTGACGCATTAGGAAAACCAAGTTTTAGTAGCTGCTACTGTTGTCCTAGATCCCCATTTAAGTACCAGAGAAATTAGTCGCGAGTTAGAAATAAGTCAAACTTTATCTCGAATACTGCGCAAAAATAAGTTTCACCCGTACCACGTTCAGTTGGTACAGGAACTAGATCAAAATGATTTCAACAAATATATTAATAGATCGACAGACAAGATACCTGAAGTATTCGCTAATAACTTTCTCAGAATTTTACTCATACTTTCCTTTAACAAGAGGGTCTGACGTGTATTTAATAACATGTTTTGACCCCAAAGAAAAAATCTTTACAGCCTTCTTTATACATCCGTTTAGCAGCTTGTGAACAAAGGAAATCCTACTCACTTTCTAGTCTGAATCGAGCTATTCAGACTTACGAACAGCAAAACAGATCTCTGTTTAACTGAATGGAATCTATTTTTACAGATCATAACTTTCGCTATATGTACTTCAATTATAAGAAAAACATAACATACGCTCCGAAACAGACGTAGAAGCAGTTACGTCATTAAGCTTTAAGTGCTGGCTTATTTGTTGCTGCATTTGGATTTGATTGTCAGTTATATACCGTGTGACAAACTTCCATGTGTACATGGGGAAATAACATGGGCAATTACATTTTTGGGGATTCCTGCTCCCCATGTGTAGTTACAGTGGTGGTAAAGGTACCAATCGAAAGATTATTTTTTTCTGCGTATGAGGATATCAAAAACTCTACAACGTTCCAATTTACTAAAGCATTAAAAGCAAAAATTACATTAATAATTTTCTAACAAAAACACAGAAATTTATCAGATTATCCATGACAACTTAATTCACGGACGTCTTTGATTTTTATGGATTTTTGAACTGTCAACATTTAAAAATGAACAAAAATATTTATTCAGTTCAAGAAAAGGTTTTCATTGTGAAAATATTTTTTTTCGACGGCAATAGTTTGCGTGTAGCCCGTGCCTTATTTTCTGTAAAATTCAATAACGGTCCTATTCCTTCCGTATAACAGCAAATAATTTAAGTAGTAAGAAATTTGAAAGCTGGGAATCTTTCACCGAAAGAAGTTAATTTTTACTAATACATAAACTTGTTTTTTTATTTAGATAATTCTCATTCACATTATTATTGCCATTACCTATAGTTGACAATTAATTGATTACTGGTGTGGATGTTTCGTTGGTGAATGCTGGTCCATAGTTTAGGGTAAATTGTAGGTGTCATCTAACCTATTAAAAAGTTTTTGGGAAAATGTTAAAGCAGTAAAATGAAATAATAAAAATTAAATTACTTTAATTTTACTGCAATTATGAAAAATTTAACAAGCGGCAACATTTGTTTATTTTGCTCTAAAGAATTTTGTAATCTGGCAATTTAATACTTATTTATTTCATATCTAGGTAAGGACAAAAACTTATTAATATACAATGAAATTAAAGTAATATAAAAAAAGAAAAATAACTATAACAAATATTCAAATAAACCCCCATTCTGTATCAGACAGTATCCCAGCCTATTATAGAAAGAATTTCTCACATTCGCAAGTTGCCGATCGTTTATTAAGTTGCATTCCGCAAAAATAGCATTCCTTAAAGAATCAATATTTGACCCCACAAGAAAAAGTCACACGGTGCCAAATCGGGAGATCTAGCCTGGCCAGTTTATAGCACCACCTCGACCACTCCAGCTCTCTGGAAATATTTCATTTAATAATTCCCTCACTTGTGCTCCAAAATGTGCTGGGCATCCGTCATGTTGAAAGCAGACGTCCCGATTCGCATGTGCAACTTCTTCTAAAGCAGGGCCAATATGGTTAATTAAAAGATCTAAATAAGCTTCTGAATTTAAATTTCCCTGTATTTCAAATGGTCCTATAATGCGATTATTAAAAATGTCTGCCCAAATATTGATTTTTTGAGGGTATTGCGTTGTGTGGCTAGATTTATTCTGGGATTTTCCTGGGCCCAATGCCTAACGTTTTGTGAATTTGGCTCTTGATTTAAAGTGAAGGTACACTCATCGGTAAAACAAATTGATGAGAGGAAGCTGCGATCCCGATTAGCCCGTTCTTGCATTTCTTCACAGAAAGTTTGCCTTGATTCTTCGTCAAAAGGAAGTAACTCTTGGTGACATTGGAATTTAAAGGGATGATATTTGTTTTTTTTAATATGTTACGGACAGTTTCTCTTGAAACATTACATTCTAGGGCAATAGACCTTAAACTAGATGTTGGACTAGCAGTTATCAGGCCTATTACCATTTCCTCTACCTCAACATTTAGATTTCTTGGAACGACTAAAAAAATAAATGATAAGATTAATTTTAGTTTTGTTTCACTCCACGTTATCACTTGTTAAATTTCTCATAATCCCAGTAAAATTTAAGTTAGCGAACAATAAGGAATTGGCAACTAGGTAATAATAATAAGCGAATCAGAATTATCTAAATAAAAACCAAAAAAAATTATTAGCAAAAATTACTTTCTTTCAATGAAAGATTCCCAGTATCTTCAAATTTCTTAACTAAATTTTTTATTGTTGTTACCGAAGGAATAGGACTGTTATTGAATTTTACAGAAAATAAATCACGGACTAACCGCAGACTATTGCCGCCGTAAAATGTTTTCGCAATGAAAACCTTTTCTTCAACTGAATAAATATTTTTGTTCATTTTGAAACCCAAATTTTAAATTGTCGATAAATAATGTTGACAGTTCAGACGAATTAGAAATTAGAATCAAGGGAGTCTTTGATTAGAATAAATTAAATTGTCATAGGTAATCTGATGAATATCTGTGTTTTAATTTGAAAATTATTAGTGTAATTTTTGCTTTTAATGCTTTAATAAATTGCAAAATTGCAGAGTTTTTGATATAATCATACGCAGAAAACAATAGTCTTTCGATTGCTACCTTTACCACCACTGTAACTACACGTGGGGAGCAGGAATCCCCAAAAATGTAATTGCCCATGTTATTTCCCCATGTACACATGGAAGTTTGTCACACGGTATATAAAATCTAATAACAGAGTTGAGCTACTTGACACATTTTTTTCAACGAAATGAATGCAGGGTTGAAATAATTCAATATGTTTCCTTATAAAACTTCGAAACATCTTGGGGTATGTGACAGTACCTTTGGAGGAACCAATTTAAATCTAAAAATATGGGCCCTTGTAAGGTAGATGGTGTCAGTCTTAGAAAAGAACGTTGGCAGTTCAACTTCGTTATCTTTGAGATAAAGAAGCAGAAAGTTTAACTTGACATTAGCATGACAGTGCCATTATGTCGCCTACGAGAATTTCCTTTTCTTTCCCCTTTCTCATGCTCCCAATTTCTTTTCAATAAATTGAAGTTGTGGACTTGCGAATTTCCTGATAACAAAACTTGGACTATAGATGATTTTGATACGTTATTCAAGTGCCGGACATAAGCTAACTAAATAATAAATTTTGTACTTCCCATTTACTAATGAAATTATATTTTTGCAGCCCATGATGACGTCTGAGAGAGCTTTTTAATGAAAGGTACCTATTTACGTATAAAAATCAACTTGACAACCTGTTTAATTGCGATTTTTTATCGAGTCTGTGATTTGGTGATTAGATTATTAATATTTGACTGAATATGCCTGATAAAAAGAATTCGCACAATGAATTTAATACAGTACAATATGAACATGCAAATAAGAAGAAATAAGAACGTCTCTTTAAAGAGGGAGTGCATCAAAGATAAATTTTAATATTTGTTAGAGAGAAAATTATGTCTAAGAACAAATTCGTGAACCTGACATCGACTTTGGAAGTCGAGCGTGACGTCATTGCAACATTCACAGTTATTTTTCTAACGAAAAAAAGGTTTATTGATCTTAAGACAGCCTTATATGCAGTATGGTTTTGTAATTGCTAAAGGAAGTCTTAATTGTTTTGTTATAACTTTTATGCGCAGGTTTAAAGGGTCCTTCTAGTGACCTTTATCACTATTATTTTCTCCTGGTTTTAATAACATTCTTTGCTCCCAGAAAAGTATTTCATAAATCTTTATCACACAAGATCTTCAACTTGCAAAATGTACCATAAAACCAATTGGTTTTATAATACACTTATGCAAGATCAAAAGATTCTGGTAAAGTACAAAATTCATTGTATAAGATTAAATGTTCTTAGGACAATCCTATCTAATAAAAGTGATGTTAGTCGTGGAGAATGCGCAATAGACACTTACCGTTTCGATCTAGCGAGGTCAGATTTTTCGTTTCCGTTTCTTTTTAATACGTACGGGAGCCGATCGCCAAAAGTGCGTACGTCTGAACTATCCCAGGTAGGTATCATGTTTGTTGTCGTTGTAAAAGTATATGCCGTCAGAAACAATTCAAAGTTATTGGACGCATGTACTCCGGAAGCCCCAGCCAAATTGAACTATTTCATTTTCGATTATTATTACTTCATATTAAAGGAGCAAACAGATTTGAAGATCTGAAAACAGTAAACGGAGAAATACAGGAATCTTGTATAGCAGCGTGTTTAAAATTAGGTCTTATTTAAGATCATCACGAGTGGATAAGAGCCATGAATGAAACTGAAATTTGGATGATGCCCAGACAGCTGAGATATTTATTCATTCGTATTTTAATGCATTGCCGACCAATTTATCAGGAAGAATTGTGGGAAGAATTTAAATAAGCAATGTCACAAGATTATGAAAGTCGTTACAGCAATACTGAAGGACAAAAAAGCCTATATTCAAATTAGTTCCATGCTTTCTGCGGAAGGTTACAATCTTTCAATGTTTTCTACCATGCCACGACATTGAATATGCAAATGAAGAACAAGCAATAGAAATAGGATCACGACAATATAAACACCTAAATGAAAAGCAGAAAGAAATTGTAGATATTATTTTGGGTGAATGTGATGCTAACGTAAATGAATCACTTTCTGAATTTTCATGTTTTTATATAGACGGTCCAGGAGGCTCCTGTAAGACTTATGTTTATAAAACCCTTTACAGCTTACTGAAGAGTAAGAATAAAATTGTTTGTACCATGGCCTTCACGGGCATAGCAGCAACACTACTTCCTCATGGCTGAACAGTTCATAAAACGTTTGGGTTACCTGTTCCTCTGTTTCTAGATTCATCTTCCAACTTTAAGAAAAGTTCAAAAGAAGCAGATTATTTAAGGAGTGTAGATGTTTTTATTTGGGATGAAGCTCCTGTGGCGCCAAAGTATGCTTTAGACATTATAGACAGAACCTTACGAGACTTTATGAATTGTGATGTTCCGTTTGGTGGAAAAATTATGGTGTTGCGAGGAGATTTTTGACAATTGTTACCAGTTAAAATACATGCTACCCTCTGTGAAACAGTGAATTTAAGTATCAAATTTAGTTCTCTTTGGAGTTATTTCCGTAAATTTTCTTAAACACAAAATATACGGGCTCTACCACAGGAACAAGAATTCACCAAGCTTTTATTGGATGTTGGAGATGGAGTTTTAAACGATATGAATAGCAATTTAGAATTGCCACAGAGATGTATTTATAATTCGGATATCGTTGAACGTATATATGGGGGAATCAATTAGAGAAAAGCGATTCATAGATATGACCTAATCAGCTATTCTGATGTTGAAGACATTAACAAAAAGTGGTGGAACTGTTAGATATAAAAACAGAAAAAATATATACAAACTTGGATAGTGTTGAAAATTGTGATAATGGAGATTTAAACGATGCTATTCTTCCTGAATATTTAAATACTTTAAACCCGCCAAATTTTCCTCTACATGAATTGAAGTTGAGAGTATATTGTATTGTGATGTTGGTTAGATATCTCAGCATTAATGAAGGCTTATGTAATGGTACCAGATTGTTAATTTTACAATTGGGAGACAATATCCTACAGTGCAAAATTTTAACAGGCGATAAACATGGAGACATAGTTTTCGTTAACCGTATAGCGTTGTACTGTGAAAATGTTTATCCTTTTACTTTTAAAGTTATTTTCTCCTGTAATTATGTCTGTAATATCCTGGTTAGTTATGCTTCAGTAACGAGCACGAGCCGTTTTCAAAAAAAGGAAATTGTGAAGTTCGTGTGTAGGTAGTATTAAATATTAATAACTTGTGTATTGCAGGAGATAAAAGCAACCTATGAAATGCTCCTCCAGAGATAATTTATTCAAGCTCTTCTGTTTGAGTACCGAATTTTTATATTCTATTTTCGTTTAGTCTGTCCATCAAGTTCCTGCTGTACTTAATGGCTTAAATGCAATAAAATAGCAGTTTGCTGTCGACGAACGTTTAGTTCAGACTTTATAATGAAGAATTACTGGAAGAAAAGATCCAGCTGTTTAGTCTCCTGACATATTGTCAGTTTTTTATTTGGAACACTTGACGTTGCAAGGTATTTTTAATAAGAATATGAAACTATAAAGAAGTGTCATTTTCATACGTATTTCAGACTGGTATTAATTAAACTTTTTTTGGTTCGGTTTAGTTGGTAAGTACCGCACATCCTTTAGAATTCCCGACGATGACAAACGTTTTAAATAGCATGGAATGGTCATACCGTTACAAGCGAGTTTCATACGGGTTGAAAAATATATCCATGAACAATGAAAACAGTGATACAAAAAGTTGAATCTGTGCCACTATATTGAAAACAAAGAAGCACGATGATTGGTTTCACAATAAGGGTAGGTTATCCATTTAATAGTGTACAGAGTGTGTATAATCAGCAGAATAACTACAAGTGACGATGTCAGTCATAAAATTATAACAACTTTATAAAATATTCACTTGGCAATAAGATGAAAGGACTCTAAAATTGAAATTTAAACGTTATTTATAGTAACAATGACAAAGACAATTTTAATTACTCTTATTAATCCTCCCCCGATAAAATTTTGTAATAACCATGTTGATACACGAATTTATAATTATTTTGTGCGGCCAAGAGTAATTGGAGAACTAAATAATTCAGTCCTTTTGTTACAAAGGAATTGCCAGAAACAAAGGAAAAGAACATTACCATGGGAAAGAAAAATGAAGGAAAATAAGTTCTGTTTTCAAACTGAATGAAAGTGGGACACTTTAACCCTCTTTCACTAATTATGTGGCTCTCCAGCCTTAAAACTTAGAATCCCATAGCACCAAACAAATGTTTAATTCCGTTTACTTGGCGTTGCGTTTAGACGAAAGATATTCAGGAAACTGGAAGGGATTACTTGAGTTAATCCATTTCGGCAAATAGTCAGTGCTTTGCTAGACCCAGATTAGGGTCTGTCGTATAATGTTATGATATAGAAAGCCGATTTAGTTACAAAATGCATGGGACGAAAGAGGTTCTATGTTCAATTTAATTTTCGTTCATGTATTACACACGTGATACATTTTTCTTATTTTTATCTCTCAGAAAATGAATTTTCTTCCATTACAGAAAATTCCTTATGCGCTGCAGATTGAAGTACTGAACTGTACCGTTCACTGCAATTGTTCGGGTTCGCAATTGTCAACAAAGTTTTTCGAATTAATGGTTTATGTTCTCATACTTTAACAATACGAGAATTATTTGCTGGATTCTGAATATCAGTTTGGTTGCTGTTTGGAAGAGTGAGCTGCGGAAGGTGATGGGTACAATGAACCACTAAACATTCTACCGAAACCGTCAATCGCAGACCCAACAATATCTACATCAATCAAAAGCTTAGTAAACTGACTATCAAATATGGAAGTAATATACGGGGTGCTTCATTTGAAATTTTTAAGAAAAAATGCAAATTTCCTAAGCTGTCCAGTGTCCACCCTGTGTGATATTAAGTCTTGTGACAAAAAACTCAAGAATTTTACAAATAGAGCAGTCTGTGAACCTAGACCAATAAAGAAATCTTAAATGGCTTCGACCAGTAGACGTCAGCAGCTCCTCAAAGTTGGGTCCACACTGGCACTAAAATGGTAATATCTTAAAATCGCTCACTCTAAACCCCATCGTGTAGTGCACCAATTTTTATAAAACTTTATTGGGAATTCAAATAGGTATGTATACAAATAGTGTAGGCCGTTCCAGTAAAACCGGAAGTACCACTGATTTGAAAATATTTTCATTGAAAAGTTCGTAGGCGTTTATGCACGAATCCAAATTTTCAAAATTGCAACAGCGTTGTGTAAGAAGTCAACGGTTTCCGTGAATCACCCTGTATACGCATTTCTGTATTTACAACATGTTCTGAACGAGACTATGCTTACAGCTTTGAGCTCATTTCCGTTTTTCAGAAGTAGGTATTTGCATAATTTGATTTGCGAATTTGATTTTTTATATTGAAAATGTTTAACGAAGTGGAAGTCTGGAGGTAATACTGGGGTTCCAGTACCTATTTACGTAACGCTTTGAGAGTTCGCAGTTCTACATACTTATGTTTTTTGGTGCGAACTTTGAGGGAGGGATAGAAAATTTAAATTTCGCCGGGGGCGGAAACACGGGGGTTGAAACAATTTTTTGGACACTCAACATGCCAAACTTAAGATTAAGAGGGATACGTACGGTGAAAACAGCGACGATATCAAGCTTTCCGTTACGATACGCGGAGCTCGTAGTAATAAATATTTTACAGATTTTGTTCTGTGTCAGAAAGAAGAAAATTTGTTCTACAAGTCCAACAAGCCAAAGTATGAAAAATGTCAAAATAGTCATAGAAATGAGTCGTGAAATTTGCCTTTTGGCAGCTAGTAAACAATTATGTTAGGAGAACTGTATCATACAAAAATTGATTCCGTTGAACTTCTGAGGAAACTGAAAAAAGAAGAGGGATGATCCAGCGACTAACAAGCTTATATTTCAATTGTATTTACTATTTACCTTTTAACAAGCATGTTCACAAAATGAGTTTAAGGTGTAATCCTACAGTGTAGCTAAATTAAAATGAGAGGATTTATAATACAGCATTGGATAAAATAAAAATAATTTTGCATCACGCAAAGTATTGTAACAGAAGGATTCACACAAAAGTAAATGTCCTACACAATACACAATCAGGATCATTTCATCGTCGGAGCTGCTGGATTCGTTTGAATCGTTATTTACATCAATAATAATTGGCTCTACTTCATCTACTATAATTGTCTTATACCACTCTGCTATAATTTTGTTAGTGTGTTGCACACAACTTTCCCACTTCTCCTTTGTGATCTGTGCTAAGGACCCTCTCAACATTGCCAAGACATGTTCGTCGCCATTTCCGTCTCTTCCAATGTGTGTATCATAAATTAATATAGTTTTCACCGAGTCCAAATTAATTCGATCCTATCTAATAAAATTGATGTTAGTCGTGGAGAATGCGCAATAGACACGTACCGTTTCGATCTAGTCAGATTTCTCGTTTCCGTCTCTTTTTAATACGTACGGGAGCCGATCGCGAAAAGTGCGTAAGTCTGAACTATCACAGGTAGGTATCATGTTTGTTGTCGCTGTAAAAGTATACGCCGTCAGAAACAATTCAAAGTTATTAGACGCATGAACTCCGTAAGCCCCAGCCAAATTGAACTATTTCATTTTCGATTATTATTATTTCATATTAAAGGAGCTAACAGATTTGAAGATCTGAAAACAGTAAACGGAGAAATACAGGAATCTTATGTAACAGCGTGTTTAAAATTAGGTCTTATTTAAGATCATCACGAGTGGAAGCTGAAATTTGGATGATGCCCAGACAGCTGAGATATTTATTCATTCGTATTTTAATGCATTGCCGACCAATTTATCAGGAAGAATTGTGGGAAGAATTTAAAGAAGCAATGTCACAAGATTATGAAAGACGTTACAGCAATACTGAAGGACAAAAAAGCCTATATTCAAATTAGTTCCATGCTTTCTGCGGAAGGTTACAATCTTTCAATGTTTCCTACCATGCCACGACATTGAATATGCAAATGAAGAACAAGCAATAGAAATAGGATCACGACAATATAAACACCTAAATGAAAAGCAGAAAGAAATTGTAGATATTATTTTGGGTAAATGTGATGCTAACATAAATGAATCAATTTCTGAATCTTCATGTTTTTATATAGACGGTCCAGGAGGCTCCTGTAAGACTTATGCTTATACAACCCTTTACAGCTTACTGAAGAGTAAGAATAAAATTGTTTGTACCATGGTCTTCACGGGCATAGCAGCAACACTACTTCCTCATGGCATAACAGTTCATAAAACGTTTGGGTTACCTGTTCCTCTGTTTTTAGATTCATCTTCCAACTTTAAGAAAAATTCAAAAGAAGCAGATTATTTAAGGAGTGTAGATGTTTTTATTTGGGATGAAGCTCCTGTGGCGCCAAGGTATGCTTTAGACATTATAGACAGAACCTTACGAGACTTTATGAGTTGTGATGTTCCGTTTGGTGGAAAAATTATGGTGTTGCGAGGAGATTTTTGACAATTGTTATCAGTTAAAATACATGCTACCCTTTGTGAAACAGTGAATTTAAGTATCAAATTTAGTTCTCTTTGGAGTTATTTTCGTAAATTTTCTTAAACACAAAATATGCGGATTCTACCACAGGAACAAGAATTCACCAAGCTTTTATTGGATCTTGGAGATGGAGTTTTTAACGATATGAATAGCAATTTAGAATTGCCACAGAGATGTATTTATAATTCGGATATCGTTGAACGTATATATGGAGGAATCAATTAGAGAAAAGCGATTCATAGATATGACCTAATCAGCTATTCTGATGTTGAAGACATTAACATAAAAGTGGTAGAACTGTTAGATATCAAAACAGAAAAAATATATACAAACTTGGATAGTGTTGAAAATTGTGATAATGGAGATTTAAACGATGCTATTCTTCCTGAATATTTAAATACTTTAAAGCCGCCAAATTTTCCTCCGCATGAATTGAAGTTGAGAGTACATTGTATTGTGATGTTGGTTAGAAATCTCAGCATTAATGAAGGCTTATGTATTGGTACGAGATTGTTAATTTTACACTTGGGAGACAATATCCTACAGTGCAAAATTTTAACAGGCGATAAACATGGAGATATAGTTTTCGTTAACCGTATAGCGTTGTACTGTGAAAATGTTTATCCTTTTACTTTTAAAAGACGACAATAATTTCCCATTAAACTAGCGTTTGCAATGACTATTAACAAATCACAAGGCCAAACATTTGATCGAATAGGAATTGATCTCCGAAAAGAAATATTTACTCACGGACAATTATGCGTGGCTTTTTCAAGAGTTCGTTCTTGGGAAGGTTTGATAATTTATTTAGGAAATCAAAGAAATAGCCGTATAGTTGAAAACTACGTTTTCAGGGAATTATATCAGATGTAAATTATTCTGTAATCAGGCAATAATGCGTTTCTTTGAAGTCATGGTTCGACTAGGGCAGTAAGCGCGCGTAGTGCGCGAGATGACCTAGTGGCATTAAAATTCACATTGGTACGGTGCAGAACGTATTAGGAATTCATGCCCGTGTTCTCGTATTATGTCATCAATTACATAATTTTTTGTTTTCGTATGCGTCTTTACAACAGTTAATATTGTTTCCTTTAGCCAACTAACAATGGAAATTCTTGTCCACAAACTGCTTGGGTGCTTTTCACTGACTGTGCTGGGGTAAGGTGCATTATCCAGAATAATCAGTGATGGTTCCTCTAGGTTAGGTAATAACCGCGTTGTCAGCCACTCCATAAAATTTGCACCATTCATTTCTCCATGGTAATCTTCACATTTTGGTTTGGAAGACAGAGGAAGTTTCAGATTTCTGCTATTTAGGTAGTCAAATAAATCGCGATGGTAGGAGCTCTAGAGATATAAAACAAAGAATAGCGCAGGGCCGAGTAGCATTTAATAAAAAGAATCAACTATATTATGCTCGGGAATGATAAATGTAGAGACTGGGAAGAGGCTCTTAAAAACGTATGTATGGAGTACGGCATTATACGGGGGCGAAACTTGGACGATAGGAAAAGCGGATAGGAAAAAATTAGAAGCATTTGAAATGTGGTGCTATAGACGCTTCTGATAAAGGATTTAAACAACATACATACTTAATCAAACATTCCATAGAGGTAAAAGCAGTTGTGGTTTTGCGTAAAAACCCCAAATTATTCAAGGCTTTTCGGATAATATAATCAGTATGTAAATCAAACAATAATTTTGAGTCCAATACAATCCCCAAGCCCTTAATTGAATCACAGACTCAACACCGCCAGAACCAACTGTATAATTAAATTTTATGATGCTCCTACATCTTGAGAAACTTATTTTCTTGCATTTATTAGAATTAATTTATTGGAAGTATAAAGCAAGTTTATCTAAATCAGCCTGTATAAAGAGACAATCAGAAGTAGCAGTGATAGGTCATCGGTACACTGTCATTGTTTCGATATCGTAAAAATTTTAGCACGTTCATTTTTGGGTTGATTTATACAGGGTGAGTCATTAAGGCGAAATCGGCCGATAACAGGAGTACAGTTCAAAATGGAAGAAACTTTTTCAAATAAAAGTTTTTCAAAAATAAGTGCTTAATGAGATAAAAATATTTTCAAATATGGCGGACTTCCGGTTATACCGGAAATGAACAGTAACTCTGTTATTTTAAATGGAACACCCTGTATTCGTTTGCATTTTTGGATTTTGCATGAAAATAAATGTCAGTTTGTTAATCAAACATTGGGTCTAAGTCGAACCGCTATGGAGTTTTTTTAATTTTTTTGAAAATTTTGACGTTTGCAGTAGTTGGCGCCATTTTGAATATCTTCGAAACGAAAGCACTTAGAGGAATGCGGTTTCGACAGTTCGTCTCTGGAAGTAAAAGCCTATTAGACACAAGTATAACATGGAATCATGACTTTTTAATTAAATGAAATTTGTCCATGCCAATATTTACTAATTCAAACAGGAATAACTCTTTTTTTTAAATGGAATGCTACATTGGTTCTCACATCATAAGGCGCAACATTAAATTTCCTTTCTGACGATGTATGGTTGTTGGCATCTGTCACCAGCAGTTTTTAAGAAATTTGCGTTTTTCTGGAAATTTTAAATAATATCGTGTTATTGCGTTAACAATAGTTGGCGTTCAGCGGTTTTGTTTTGTTTTGCCAACGAAATGTCATTTCTATTAAATTATTGTTAAGTAAGAGTGCAATTTGAGTTCAATTAGTGAGAGTATTGATTTCAATTTTAATAAATATCACAATTAAGAAAACTGAAAATGTACACTCAAGAAGAATTAATTGCTATGGTGTATTCCTTGTGTGAAGCAGAAGGAAATTCGTTACTTGCCTCAAGAATGTATATGCACAACGTTTTCCCGAGCATAGACATCCAAATGTAACGGCATTCGCAAAATTAAAAGAGAGGTTTGAACGAACTGGTTGTGTGGGATACGAGAAGAAAGAACGTGTAAAATCAGTGACACATGAGGAAAGTAGCTACTACTGTTGTCCGAGATCCTCATTTAAGTACCGGAGAAATTAGTCGCGAGTTAGAAATAAGCCAAATTTCTGTATCTCGAATACTGCGCAAAAATAAATTTCACCCGTACCACGTTCAGTTGGTTCAGGAACTAGATCAAAATGACTTCAACAATTGGTTGCAGTTTTGTGAGTGGGCTTTACGTAAACTTCAGGAGCGAAATGACTTTTTCGATCATGTTCTCTTTATGGACGAAGCTTCGTTTCATAAGAACGGTTTTGTTTCAAGATACAACTGCCATTATTACAGTACTGACAATCCCCATTGGATAAGGCCATTGGATCATCAACATAGGTGGTCTTTGAATGTATGGAGTGGCATAATTGGACGACACGTAATTGGACCACATTTTTTCGATGGGAATTTGAACGGTAATAGCTACCTACAATTTTTACAAAACAATTTGCCAGAAATGTTAGACAATTTACCACTTGCTGCAATACAACAGATGTGGTATCAACAAGATGGAGCGCCTGCACATTACGGGAGGGATGTAAGGGAGCACTTGACTGCAGCATTTCCAAACACATGTATAGGAAGAGGAGGTCCGACACCTTGGCCAGCGCGATCTCCAGACCTAACAAAACTTGACTTTTTCTTGTGGAGGTACGTAAAGCAGTTAGTTTACAGGGAACCTCCAACTACTCGAGAAAATATGAGTTCATTTTCAATGCCGTAATGAAGGTTGTTAAATTGCAACTTCTGAATTTTTTTGTTTTATTTCAATACGTAATATTGTGCATTTTAGTACTTATACGCACCTGTACCAAACCAAAAGCCACAAGATTAAAAGTGGGTTTCTCCATAACTTTAGACGTTGTCACTTTCGCTTGCAACTGAAGATGTAAACCAAATAAACTTTAGTACCTTTTTGTATAACTTATTCGTAAATGAAAAATGATATTCCAAATATTATTGCAGATATTCAGAAAGCATTCTTGCAAAATTAAGACGTGCACAAATTCTGACTAAATTTGAAAACACCCGACAGCTTTCAGAAATAGCTTCAAGAAAGCAATTTTCCTCTTCAGTTCTATTGGCACCTACAATGACAGGTGTAACCATCAGCAACTAACTGTCTTTAGTGGGAATTGATCCAGTTACCACCGTAAACAACTCATCGACTCCTTCAACTAAGTCTCTGAGTCACTAAAAATGTTGCTTTGGCAAAGGTAACGGCACCTTACCTTAATTCATTTGGAGTAACTTACATTAAAATGCATGATAGCAATAAAAATTCCTTTTGGGCGGAGCTGTAAGCTATAACACTGGCAAATATTTTTCATTTTTTATGAACTTATTTCCATGTTATAACTCCGAATATATGCTTAGTAATAATTAAATCTCTGGTTTTTAATGAGTATTTTGCGTGCGAGGTCTTAGTTTCTGTATATGTTCTAACTTTTTTATTATGGCCGAGTCCGGTGGGGTGAATAATTTTTATATACAGGTACATATCGTAAGTGGCCCACGAGGGCAAGGGTAAATATTTTTTGGTCGGTAATAAACACAACGTGAATTTGTTAAATCTCCATGGGACAATAGTATTTTGCATCATACTCCAAGGGAATCTACAAGTTTTCATTACAATATTATGTATATAAAGTTAAATAAACAGTCACGTAAATTAAGTCGATTAAATTTTTTCGAAGGAGGCACCAAAATGCCTTTTTAAGTGCATTTAAATCAAATTAAAATTTACTTCCCCCTAAGTGCGGCTTGCATCTCTTAAATTTACTTCCAGCGCATTACCTACACCGATATAGGCTGTATCTCAAAATTGAACATGACAGTGTTCAATAAATTGAATATACTGCCCTAGTCACTTTCGACGCTGCAGAATTTTACATCGCCAGATACTGTTCAAACCAGTGAACCTGCAGACATTTCCGATGAAACCAACCAACAAAGCGAAATCCAAATATGTCCCCACGCCGAAACTAGTGCACATCTCGGGCATGTCGCGAATTTGTAACAGACAAATCGAATCCTCTTCTGAATTATAAGATAACAGAAACGTCAGTCATGTTGACAATTTATTCGACCTCGTGGAAAACGGAAATTCAAATTGGGTGCCTTATACAAATAGAAGAGACGCCGGAATTGATGAGAAATTTTTGCTTATAATGTAAATGTTGGGGTAGTTACATTTTTATGCTTAATACGAGGTGGGTATAAAAGTAAAACCAGGATATCTATTGAAAGTAATGGTCATAAATCCAAATTAATTAATATTAATGCATATGTACAGGGTGGCCAAAGTGTATCTGGGAAGCTATTCATGATAGAGTCTTACGGCAAAAAAAATTATTACCAAAGTGGCCAAGAGAAGACCGTGGAAAATATTTTCAGATTTCCAAGATGGTCGCCAGTGATATGTCTAATTCTTAGTGATGCCGCTAGAGCGCGTTTTTTTGATATAATAACAGAAAATTTCAAAATTCTCTAAAAAATTAAATGCAATGATATGACTTTTTTGTCATAAAAATCTTGTGAAATGATACCTAAATAGGCTAGTGAAGACCACATCTCGATATCTTATTCCTAGCCAATAATATCGAAGAGAGAAAATTTAGTTATCATAAAATTTTAGAGAGACGCTATTACACCGGTATTTATTCTTAGTTATTTGTCTTTTTTCAAGATTCAGTTATAAAATTTCATAATTTTATAATTTTTAAATAATAAAAGTATTTAGATGGAAGATATCACCAGAGGTGGATTGGACGAGGAAGTCTATTTCCTTGGCCACACCGATCCCCAGACCTCACCTGTTTGGACTTCTATCTATGGGGTCGATTAAAAGATATTGTTTACCAAATTCCACCAACAACGAGAGACGACATGAACATACGAATACAAGAGGCCATTCGTAGCCTGTCAAGAGCAGAAATTGACGCTGCTGTAATGTAATGTAATGTAATGTCAAAATCGGTCCTTCTTTCTTCTTATGCCCCTACACGTTTCTTTTTACTTGTTTGAACTAAGAATACTTTTATTATTTAAAAATTATAAAATTATGAAATTTTATCACTGAATCTTGAAAAAAGACAAATAAATAAGAATAAATACCGATGTAATAGCGTCTCTCTAAAATTTTATGATAACTAAATTTTCTTTCTTCGATATTTTTGGCTAGGAATAAGATATCGAGATGTGGTCTTCACTAGCCTATTTAGGTATCATTTCACTACATTTTTATGACAAAAAAAGTCATATTATTGCATTTAATTTTTTAGAGAATTTTGCATTTTCTGTTATTATATCAAAAATCGCGCTCTAGCGGCATCACTAAGAATTAGACATATCACAGGTAAGATGGGTTTGATGGAGCAATAAATGCTTTTTCCAACGAGACCAAGTTTGTTAAAATCCGTTCAGTCGTTTAGGAGTTACAGCTGTTTATGTAAAGAAACATTGAATCACCCCCCACTACTTCATTTTAATAGATACGTCAAAAAGTGTTAAACAAGAATTACTTTACAAGAATTACTTTAAAAAATTATCTTTAAAAAACACATATTTTTTGGATTTCAGTGAAAAATCACTTTAAAAGTATAAGATGGCGGTTACGCCCCTGGCGACCATCTTGGAAATCTGAAAATATTTTCCACGGTCTTCTCTTGGCCACTTTAGTAATAAATTTTTTTACCGCAAGACTATGATGAATAGCTTCTGAGATACAGCACTTTGCATTCTTATCTGGCCACCCTAAATAATTGTTGTACTTGCTTGATGATCTTGACTCATCCAAAATTGTAAATTGTATACTGTCAGATCCGGCTCGAAGGACCAAAATGTTTATATCTTGACTCTCGAAGGACCAAATTGTTTAATTCTTGATGTTTTTATTAAAATATCAATAATATATTTAAGAATATTACAAATTTTACGCCAAAATTTGGCTCAAGAAATTCGTTAGATCTAATAGATAAAATAAAAGATAAAACTGCACCAATAGGCTCCTTTCTAGTTTCTTTTCATGCAGCAAATATGATTTCTAACGTTCCACCTAAAGAATACTTAAAATTGTTAGCAGATATTTTAGAAAAATCTCCAACAAATATTGTGATTAAAAATGGATTAGAGACTACTTTTGAAATTTGTATTGAGCAAAATAATTTTCAATTAATAATAAATGTTATTAGCAATACCTATGGGATCGCCTACGAGCCCATTATTAGCAAATAATATTGAAGAAAAAATTCCGGCATCGTATATTGTAATCAACATCGTATATTACTTTTCATGTAATCATGAACATGAAATTCACCGTTTCAGCGTTTCAAGCAAACTTCAGGCGGATTAAACACGTTGAGGTTTTAAACTATTAAATTCCGTTGATTGTTGGTTGGTGTTCCTGCAACGTAAATTAGTTTTCGTGTCACATGCAATACCAATGGAGATTATATGCATATTCCGTCTAATTTTAGTTTATGGATGCAATGCAATTAGAAATGGTATGAAAAGTGGGACTCGATACTTGTCATTAACATTCTGTGTGATATAAACGCTTCAAGACCTTGTAAATCAGTCATACGCAATCTGTTGCCAATAAATTATACCGTGTGACAAACTTCCATGTGTACATGGGGAAATAACGTGGGCAATTACATTTTTGAGGATTCCTGCTCCCCATCTATAGTTACAGTGGTGGTAAAGGTAGCAATCGAAAGATTATTTTTTTCTGCGTATGAGGATATCAAAAACTCTACAACTTTCCAATTTATTAAAGCATTCAAAGCAAAAATTACATTAATAATTTTCTAACTAAAACACAGAAATTTATCAGATTATCCATGACAACTCAATTTATTCTAATCACGGACGTCTTTGATTTTTATGGATTTTCTGAACTGTCAACAAAAATATTTAAATTCAGCTCAAGAAAAGGTGTTCATTGTGAAAATATTTTACGGCGGCAATAGTTTGCGTGTAGTCCGTGCCTTATTTTCTGTAAAATTCAATAACGGTCCTATTCCTTCGGTATAACAAAAAATAATTTAGTAAGAAATTTGAAGGCTGGGAATCTTTCATCGAAAGAAGTTAATTTTTACTAATACATAAACTTGTTTTTTTATTTAGATAATTCTCATTCACATTATTATTGTCATTACCTATAGTTGACAATTAATTGATTACTGGTGTGGATGTTTCGTTGGTGAATGCTGGTCCATAGTTTAGGGTAAATTGTAGGTGTCGTCTAACCTATTAAAAAGTTTTTGGGAAAATGTTAAAGCAGTAAAATGAAATAATAAAAATTAAATTACTTTAATTTTACTGCAATTATGAAAAATTTAACAAGCGGCAACATTTGTTTATTTTGCTCTAATGAATTTTGTAATCTGGCAATTTAATACTTATTTATTTCATATCTAGGTAAGGACAAAAACTTATTAATATACAATGAAATTAAAGTAACATAAAAAAAGAAAAATAACTATAACAAATATTCAAATAAACCCCCGTTCTGTATCAGACAGTATCCCAGCCTATTACAGAAAGAATTTCTCACATTCGCAAGTTGCCGATTGTTTATTAAGTTGCATTCCGCAAAAATAGCATTCCTTAAAGAATCAATATTTGGGTGACGAGTTTTATAAATCTTATTTTTTAAATGACCCCACAAGAAAAAGTCACACGGTGCCAAATCGGGAGATCTAGCTGGCCAGTTTATAGCACCACCTCGACCAATCCAGCTCTCTGGAAATATTTCATTTAATAATTCCCTCACTTGTGCTCCAAAATGTGCTGGGCATCCGTCATGTTGAAACCAGACCTCCCGATTCGCATGTGCAACTTTTTCTAATGCAGGGCCAATATGGTTAATTAAAAGATCTAAATAAGCTTCTGAATTTAAATTTCCCTGTATTTCAAATGGTCCTATAATGCGATTATTAAAATTGCCTGCCCAAATATTGATTTTTTGAGGGTATTGCGTTGTAGTGGCTAGATTTATTTTGGGATTTTTCTGGGCCCAATGCCTAACGTTTTGTGAATTTGGCTCTTGATTTAAAGTGAAGGTACACTCATCGGTAAAACAAATTGATGAGAGGAAGCTGCGATCCCGATTAGCCCGTTCTTGCATTTCTTCACAGAAAGTTTGCCTTGATTCTTCGTCAAAAGGAAGTAACTCTTGGCTTGGTGACATTGGAATTTAAAGGGATGATACTTGTTTTTTTTTTAATATGTTACGGACAGTTTCTCTTGAAACATTACATTCTAGGGCAATAGACCTTAAACTAGATGGTGGACTAGCAGTTATCACATCAGGCCTATTACCATTTCCTCTACCTCAACATTTAGATTTCTTGGAACGACTAAGAAAATAAATGATAAGATTAATTTTAGTTTTGTTTCACTAAACTTTATCACTTGTTAAATTTCTCATAATCCCAGTGAAATTTAAGTCAGCGAACAATAAGGAATTAGCAACTAGGTAATAATAAGCGAATCAGAATTATTTAAATAAAAACCAAGTAAATTTATTAGTAAAAATTACCTTCTTTCAATGAAAGATTCCCAGTATCTTCAAATTTCTTAACTAAATTTTTTATTGTTGTTACCGAAGGAATAGGACTGTTATTGAATTTTACAGAAAATAAGTCACGGACTACCCGCAGACTATTGCCGCCGTAAAATGTTTTCACAATGAAAACCTTTTCTTCAACTGAATAAATATTTTTGTTCATTTTGAAACCCAAATTTTAAATTGTCGATAAATAATGTTGATAGTTCAGACGAATTAGAAATTAGAATCAAGGGAGTCTTTGATTAGAATAAATTAAATTGTCATAGGTGATCTGATGAATATCCGTGTTTTAATTTGAAAATTATTAGTGTAATTTTTGCTTTTAATGCTTTAATAAATTGGAAAATTGCAGAGTTTTTGATATCCTCATACGCAGAAAAAAATAGTCTTTCGATTGCTACCTTTACCACCACTGTAACTACACATGGGGAGCAGGAATCCCCAAAAATGTAATTGCCCATGTTATTTCCCCATGTACACATGGAAGTTTGTCACACGGTATATGCATGTACAACGCGATTTTTCTATTCCACCTTATCCAGACTGAATGTCATTAAAACTATCATCAATTTGCCTGGTCTGTACTACACCCACGCCACCCCCCCGCCAAATTTTTAGACGACATGTAATCGAGTGATGGCGAGAGGTGGGGATGCGCACTAGACGTAGTCTTGAAATACCTAATGTTTTGGGCCATACAGTGAGAGTGGATTAGCCTGAATAGAACGTCAGTCGTTCTTGAATAAGGAGTTGCAACTGAAATTCTGTCGAATTACAAATGACTGATTAAGTACAGTTCCGTAATATCAAATGTCTCGTGGATTTAAATTGCAAACGTCATTGTTCATGGACGCATACTGTAACGACTTAAACCGGAAAAGCCGCTGGATTCCTTGCTCTAGGCAAGTAATAGGTTAGAACAATCACAAAGCTCTTGAGTAGCATCATCATTTGAATTTCCTCCTGTATAAATTGAGGATTCTGCATAGACCAATTTACAATAGAGAAAATGGAACGTGCATCAGGAAAAAGAAGCTTCCCCAATCGATTTTGTTGACATATTAATTTTTGACTGAATGAAAGACCTCATTCTGCAACCAAAACAACTTATTGTGCGCCGCTACAGAACTGATGCCCATTGTTTCAAGTTTTGAAATCGCGCCATAATTTATTGCAAGCTAAGCTTTTCTTTCACTTTCTCTTGGAACTGTGCCCTTGAACTTCTACCAAGAAACTTTCAGCATAACTAAAAGTTGCTTTTTATCGAAACGATAAACTTTAAAAACTTATAATTGTACAATTTGTATTTTCTGTGAGTCATTATTGGTTATTATTTCATGGCGCGAAATATATATTGTTGAGCGAACAATTCGTAGAAGGCAAACAATAAATAGACGTGCTGTAATTAAAATTGTGTACCTCGGCAGCGTGGTATTCATAAAAATCGATTCTGAAGCGAATCGGAATATATATTTAATGGTACATCTTTGGTTACTCATCGGAACCATTGAAATACGCCCTGTATTAAGGCTGGGATTTATCAGCTTTTAGTCTATAAAGTGCTGCCACCTATCGCCCAAAAGGGTAATTAGGATTATGCAGAATATAGTCAAAATCTATTATGATTGGTTTCTATCACAGCTACAAACTCTTCAGACGGAACCTCTACAGCTTGGAATTGTCAAGGTTTCTTGCTTGTCGAAGAGAGCTGACGTGCCCTCCGTTCAAACTGTAAATTATATTTTATTTAATGTATTATTGCGTTACCAGGTGTGTTCATGTGTTAGAAGGTCGAGCTGCAGAGCTGCAGGAGTCGAGCCAAACTTGATGAAAGATATGAGTAAATTTGGATTTTTTAACTTAGTTCAGTTACATTATCGATAGTTCTATCAGATGCTGCATAACTCATTTATTTTACAACGCCATCTGCTACAAGTACTACTCGTAATGATTTTTAGATCGTTTGAACTGTTACATCCATTTAAAATTCACGAATAGTTGAAATAAGAGACGAGTCTGCTGCAATGTACGTTCACGGCACTTACCATGCAATTGCTTTTGACGCTCTTGGAAACGATGAAGTTAATTCCCCTACAACGCTTTCAGAGTAAATTGCTACGAAAAGAAACATTTCCGGTTTCATTCCAAAGAACAACCGATTCATTCGAATTCGCTACTAACGGACAACGAGGAAAGAGAGATTGTTCCTGTAAACTGTAAATCATCCTGCGAAAAGGTAATTTCAGGCGAGGGAGAGAGCGTTAATATACTTTAAAATGAAAGCAGAAGGTGCACTTCTGCGTAATATATGTGATCCAATATAATCAATTTGAAAAGCGAAATTTAAAAACGTCAAATTACGGTGAGAAACGCAAACATTTTGATCATTTCGACAGAAGTTTTCTTGTTCGTGTCGGCGGGTGTGTACAAATTTATGTAGATTTCCCCTTCTCCTATAGTTTGTACAATTTTGAACGACACTATAGTCCCCTAAATTCACAAGAATAGGTATAATTATAGTGAAAGCAGAAAACAATGTACTGTTTGTATACACATATGAATCACAAAAATAACTTTACACTTTGACATGCAGGAACTCCGTTTTTTGAGGTTATGTATGTAGGCATAGTAAGCGCATGCGCAAAATGCCATATAAAACCAATTGGTTTTATAATACACTTATGTAAGATCAAAAGATTCTGGTAAAGCACAAAATTCATTGTATAAGATTAAGGCTGTCGGAACGCCGACGAACAGTAACTGCGGGGGGGTATCGGAAGGGGCGTAGCATTCCAAAAGTACAAAGTAGGGGGACACTGAATGCAAAAATTGCTGGGCGCGCTAGATTAGGGGGAGCATTTCGCAGCGTACAGAGTAGGACTCGGAGTTTTCCATTCACTTTGAGTTAGAACAAACACAACACCGAAGCTACAGACGAAACGCGGGGTTTATTGAATATCATAGTATAGTATTTATATTCCGTCGAGTACCTGATAGAAAACAAGGAACGTTGAACCAAATTATAGGCGGGGAAACGAAACTCGTCTCGGGATGCTGGTTTACTTATAAGTAAAAAAGAAAAACTAGGTAAGTATGTTTTGCGATTGACCGAAAAGTTCGTGTGGTTAGAGCTATTTTAATAGCATTTCTCTAACAAAATTTTGCAATATTTCTTAAATCAAAAATAGACTGCAAAAAACGGAAAACTCAATTTTTTGACTGGCCACTTCCGGTGGCTTTTTCTGGGTTCAGTCATCATGTCATATCACATTTTCTTTTCTGAGAGCATCGAACTGGCTACTAGCCGCGCGGTGGAAAAAATAATAAACAAAAAATGGTTTGCTGAGTCTAAATTTCCTTAATAATGACTTGTATCGTTATCATCTGCCGCAGTCAGACACGCTCAGTTAAAGCCTCTTTTAATGCTTTACGTATTGTAACTGATTTTTTTTCCATAACGTTCTAACATTTGGAATAGACTTCCATGAACCTGTGTTCCAAATTCCTAAACGGTAAAAAATGTTTTGTCATGTTGAGTGTGCATCTGACTGCAACAGAAAATCCACGGTACAGGCAACTCTTAATAATCAGTTCATTAAATGTTAAAATTCCAATCCTTCTGTAACAACACAAATTTTAAACTTTCCTTTTCCCGGCTAATTTCTTGTCCATCGTAATTCCGTGACAGATTTTACCTGATATGACGCAGAGAACAGAAATAACGGAAGACGTAGTTGGAAGTTGGCGTATATTATTTGTCTAAAAACGTTTTATACGAAATTAGTCCAATCCGGTGCTCATAGGATGTGTTATGTGTTCTCATTTGGCCAATAACATGCTGTATTAATGCAATGGAAATCTCCGGTTGGCGACGGAAATCCAAAGGCAGTGTACAAGAAATCCACCAGTGATTCACTCCTCGGGAATCTGTTATACAGGTTGATCCATTTATCCATTTATGCGAAGTTATATGAGAGACCCCTCTTTGTTTTACCTTTCTGTCTATTCGTCCGTCTGTCTCTCAGTCTGTATGTCTGTTTGTCTCTCACAGTGTTCTTTTTCCTGAACTATAAGTGCTATACAACAATAAAATTGACGCGTATGTAATGGCCCAAACTCAGACAAATCTAAATGGTTTGTTGTGTGCACATATTTAGGGCGGTTTTCATACATCGAAACATCGAAAAGGGGTCAAAAGATATTTTTTGTTTGCAACACTAGAGCATGTGAAACATTTTTTTTTGTTTTTATCTTTTTACAGTTCAGTACGACCACATACGGGGAGTGTCAATTGTGTCCCCCCGTCGCAATTGGGAACTATTTAAAGTAGAATCGTGAATTTTGGTACTTACGTAGTCTTCACGATTGCAACTAATTATGCAATAAATAAATTTCATCAAAATCGGTTCAGGATGCTATTTCTGATATAAGTGCTTCAGAAACTTTGCTAGCCAGTACGGAACACTTTATGTACAAAGGGAGTTGATACTCGGTGAATTATTTAAATGAGACACTCTATAGATATTGGGTTTTTTTATTCTTCGATCGATTTTACTAAGTATGCATACGAAGTAAGTTGCTTCTAAACTAAACCCCATATTTTTGTTTCAGTTTTCTTTTAAAATTTTTGTCACACGTAGGGATGTTTCAAAAATTACATTTTGAGAATGATGAACAGATGCCCAGTTTCACAATAAGTTCAGTCTAGAATGCAACTCTTGCACAATCATCATATAGTAAAATCGAACAGGGAAATAAAAAGTGGGATGATATTACAGGAGTTCTATTTAAGAAATCCAAGTTGTGTAGATTGGCATCTGTTGTGCAGAAGAAATGCGACGCCATGTATAAGTAAAGTAATTTGAATTATGGAAATTTAAAAACAAAGAGAGTATATATTTGTCATTTTTCTCTAAATTACACAATATAGATGAATCGCTTCTTCTGATAAATGGGATACCTGTGCACCTGCATATTCAACTCATAATATGTGTAACAATAATAAATTTTAGGAAGAATCGGAAATTACTTTGAAAGGTCGTCGATACGAAAAATATGCCCCAAGATTAATACCTGAATACATACAAAAACTAGCCACGCCTGTTTGTTGAATCTGGGAAGTTTAAACATATCGCCGCTAGACACCGCCACCTCTAGGCCCTTGAAAGGGCGAATGCAGAGGTCCAGGAGCCAATTGATTACTTCATTATTATCAAAAATTTATTCTATTTTTTTGATACCTTCAAAATGAAAAGTCTAATCTATGACTCTACGATTATAATTTCTAAAAAAAACGAAAAATGTGATAAATATTCTAGCTACAATATGTCCGATTTTCATAGATTGTGAAGTAGATTTTAAAGTTGAATTTCTGGTTTTTAATGAAAATTATTAGCGAACAGTCCTAGATCTATGTTTAATTGAAACAAGAAAAAAATAATCACGCGAATATCTTAAACCATGTTGGAATAATCCATTGGCAGCGGGAACGTTACATCCCTCAAATATTCCAAGCGTCCCGATAGCCTTAAATGTTCTTAGACAATGTTAATAAATTTTAAGAAGGTCTTTCTTACAGCAGTAAAAATTTGATAAGTTTGCGTGCACTTGAGTAACTGTAATTTTATTGAGTCATCGTTTTTGGCCTAATGAATTTATGAGAATAGCGGCCATTTCTTATATAAAAGGGAAGGAGAAATGACGTAGGCCATTTTGAATAAAATTTAGTTGATGTGTTTATGTATAAGATGAGAAAAGTAGATATTGTGGGTTTATCCTGATATTCGTAACGTTGCGAAGAAAAAATAGTTTTAAGAAGCTTTTAAATAGAGTTTTATAGCTACTTAGTAGACAATAAAGAAACTTAAATTGTTACTTGGGCATGAATGACCTTGCTCCCTAAAATTAAACTCCGTAAGAAAATACAGGTTAATCTGCGACCACATCGGCATTGCTTATCTACTGCTATGTAACAATAATTGATTGAAACAGGCCTCTGTCGGACAAACGAATTCAGAAGCAACTATGTAACGTGCGACAAAACTTTTGTAAATGTGTCGGAAAGATGCTTTTAACACACAGACATGGCTGTCTTCGCACCACCACTACTATATTACTGTAAGCACGACAGGTAACCTGGATTTTACCCTACAAAACTTACAAGATATTATGACACTGCCTCGCGTGTAAATTAATGTCTCGTAATACTCCAGACTAACCCCTAGACATCCTGAACCCTAGTGTAGTCATAAATCTACCGTACTGGAAGTGATAAGCATTTTGTTATTAATAATTTTATTCCTCGACTTTCAAAAAAGCATGAATGCTCGCATTTTGGCACAGCAAAAAAATTACTGATTGCACGCGAGACTGAAGCACACTTGTAACCCCCTAGCTATTTGATTTCAGTCTGCTTATTAAATTTTACATCACTCTCCATTGTTGTAGTAGATATAGGGTGTAGAGAGAAAAATATATTCACGTAAAAAGCTATAAGATTAATAGAACTTTTAAAGAAAAATCATTTTCCAGACGAAATTTAGGTAACTATTAAAAATTACAGTGCCTAGTTTTCTGAAAACTTTTTAAAATACTCGTGTTAACATAATAATAGTATTCACTATTAACTAATTGTTTGGTGTTTCGTGGTTCCTAACCTATAACGTAGTTAACTATAATATGAAATTCCGTTATACAATTTTTTCATCAAATAAAAATGTATTTTTCTACAAACACTATTAAAAATGCAATTTTTAACACTAGTGTTAAAAGTAAAGTAAGAGGAACGGTAGTTACAAGCTTATACACTAAACAACATATACAGGGTGTTTCATTAACAATGGGAAATCCGTTAACTGGAGATTCTACAGGTCAAATAATGACCATTGACCCGAACAAGACTTATCCGAATGTTGATGGTTTATAAAATACAGGGTGTTGAAAATTACAATTTTATTTCCACTTTTTGCCATAAGTACGAAATTTCTTAGGTTGTCGACTTGAAAATTTGCAATCCTATGGTTTTTCTTACGATAAAAAAGATTACAATAACATTTTTGACGTTGCCCATAGGGGGCGCTACTTATAACCTATTGCTTTGATAAATTGACCCACAACTTTTTACCATGTACATCTAACGTCGAATCGGCTCCAAAATCTGAAAGACCAACCTTTTCTAAATAAGAAATGTATTCTTGTCTCATTTTGATATTCCAGCCCATTTTCAAGAAAAAACGACTTAATGCAGATAGTGTTTAAATTCCAATAGGCCGTTCCGCATTAAACAAAATATTATCTAGATAGCTACGTTTTACAAACAGACAGTCGATAGTAATATGACATTAGTTTTAAAGTGTTCAGTGCTAACCCATTAACTTTCTCCAAAAATTTATCAAAAGTATTAAAAAATGCCGCGTCATAATGACTTTTCGAATAGTGAGAATGAGAGATATGATTTGTGTTTTTGCTCAAACCAATTTTAATGGGCTCGCTGCAAAAGGTGAAAATAGCGCTCCGAAGATTATTTCGGCTGAGCAGGAAGATGAGGTTTTGGTGAGATGGTCAATGGTCATTATTTGACCTGTAGAATCTCCAGTTAACGATTTCCCATTGTTAATGAAACACCCTGTATAGATTGAAGTTTTATATAGCGATGAGTTTGAGCACAAATACCTAATAGATTTTATAAAGATTCATGTTTTTTGTTCAAGATTTTATCGACTTACCTTCTCATGAAGTTATATTTGACGACTACCAATATGACCAAACTGTTGGCCACCAGTGCGAGGAAAATAACAGGAATGTATAGCGACATAATTTCATAGTTCCTTGGCATGAACAGTTCGTATATCTGATCACTTGTTAACACTGTAATGTTACTATCACTTGTCGAGTTTTCGGTTGAATTAGCCGAGTCCTCCATTTTGTATAGAATGTTTATTAATTTATCAAATTATTTATATATGCACTAGCTGAAGTCTTCTAAGCACATCTTTTTAAACGTTTTCGATACATTTTCTGCAGTTGCCTGCTGTATTTTACTATGAACAAATTAATGGAATTATTATTCAACCCAATGTGTTTATTATATCGATATTCGAACAGCAAGTAATTACCGAGTTACATTGTTTTGAAGAAAGCCTTCCCTATGAAGAAAGCCTCGCAAATTTTGCACAAGTTTCAATGTAAATTGTCAGTTCAGAATATATTGTCGCGCTTAATGACTTTCGTTCCCAACTTCCACTTGAAAACTAAATATTATTAATTATCTACTTGAGCTGTCAGGCAACCAGGTCAACGTCTAACCCTTTAGTAAATTTTCTCTTTTTGTAATATCTCCACTCTCAACCCTAATTTTGCCAAACATGAATTTCTCTTATAGTCAAGTGTCTTTAAACTCTACCCTTCAGTTTATAATCCTTCTGCATGAAAAATATGACGTTTAATTCCTGGGGAAGTGAGAAATATTGACGTTCAAAACCTCTAGTGGGTATTAGACAAATAAAAATGTGCTCAAGTTTTATTGGCTTGCAAAATATTTCCGTTGGAGGGCAGCTGCAACCACGAGGGAAATATGACAAATGGTTCCATTTCTTTGATTACTTAAATTTGAGGAAGGAAGTTGGTACATGGGCCTATGTTTCTTCTGAAAAATTTTGGAACTTACAATTACTATTTTACAGTTTTAGGTTATGTATCTACTATTGGGCTTTTTCACACTAAAGATAAACTTTATTGGTGTTCGGCATGGTCCAAAATGGAGAGATGGGAATACAGGGTGTGTATAAATTGACGAAAGAACTGCACGTGACGATGTCAATCATAAAATTCTGAGTAGAAAATCTTAACACCAAAATGTTGGGCCATTTTAAAGAAACATACATTTGACAATATTGGATCCTCACGGCGTTGACGGATGTAGTTTATTACAGGACATGACATGCCCTAAACACGCGTTATTGGTCATTTCAAAGTATAATCGAACTCAACCCGCCACTTCAAAATATAATTTGCCACAGCACTTTCTCTTTTATGCGAATTTGCTGAATGGCCAAGTTTAAGTTTTTTTTCAAATAACAGAACACGTGTTAACGAATTTTTGCATTTAGACTTTGTGCTGTCTCAGATTAGATTTTGAAGTGATGTGTTAAGTTCGGTCATATTTTAGAAAAACCAATAATCAGTGTTTGGAGCTTGTTGTGAACTGTAATAGTTATTATTCAGTAAAAACGCGACCGGGCACCATTTTTACATTAGAAATCAAAAGTTATCTTATTCAAACAGTCTTACTCAAGAGCGCTCTTCATTCTGAACAGCACGACCACCAAGTTCCTTGGTATTCCATCAACTCAATTTAAAATTACAAAATTGAAGAAATGTATACCGGGTGGGGATTTATTGTGTAATCGGCTCATATCTCTGGAACTATTTAAGATATCAAAATAAAATTTTGCACGAATGTGGGGAACCACATTGAGCATTTCCCAAAATTATTTAGGTATATACAGGATGTTCACATTCTAAGTACCAGACCAAAGTTCTATTTATTTAAATGCAAACCCTACGTGTCCTTGCATAATATGGATTCCCCATAAAATTCCATGAAAATTGATATACTACATGATATGGTTTTGACTAAGGAATGTTGAGATATTGACATTTTTGTGCCATTATGGACCCAAATTTATGACGCTACTGACGCATACTAACCAAAACCACCTAAAATTTCTTTATTGAAATAGATTCACACACTGCTGTATTTTTGAAACCTATAAATAATTTTATCATAATACTTCAGATAATACAGAGTGGTTAAGTTATGCAAAACATAATTTTTCTCAAAAATTTCAAATGGAACACCATGTATATTATTTGAACAATTGATGGTCATTTTCTTCCATGGCACTCCTTGTTTGAACATTATACCCGACTTTAAAAAAATACATTTAAGAATATAACCATCAAGGACACAACAATACTAGTGACATACGGACCCAGTGAAGATGAGAGAAAGGCTTCAAAAGATGAGTTCTGGGAAAAGTTGACAGATGTCATTGAAGAGGTTACAGGAAGACTGATAATAGTAGGAGACCTAAACAGCAGAGTTGGCAGAAGAAATGAGGAAGCTATTGACGTGCTGGGGCCTACCGAAATAATAATGGAAACAGATTAATAAACTTTTGCTTGCAGAACAATATAATAATAGCGAACACGTTTTACTGTCACAAAGATATACATATGTATACAAGAGAGGTTAGAAGTCGATACGAAAGATCAATAATAGATTATGTATTGATAAATCGAAACTACAGAAAAGAAGTATTAGACGTGAGAGTTAAAAGAGGCCATGAAATCTATAGTGACCATTATCTGTTGACATCAAGAATAAGAATTCGATCAAAGGTTGAAGAAATTAAAGCAACACAGAAGCAACTGTAGAAACCAAATGAAGTAATAAAAACCTACAAGCTGCTAGATACAGAGGTTGCACAAACGTTCAGTAAACGAATAGAAGCAATAGTAGAAGAACATGAGAGGGAATGGAAGAATAAAAATGTTGAACAAATGTGGCAATTGTTTAAGGAAATAGTAATGACAACAGCAAAAGAAGTATGCGGAACGAAAATGAATAGCAGGAACAGAAAACAAACGAAGTGGTGGAATCTAGAGATAAAAGAGCAAATAAAAACAAAAAAAGAAAAGTGGAAACAGTATCTGGAAAGAAAAACAGAAGATAGTTATACCGAATACAAACAACAAAGAACGAAAGTAAGAGATATGGTGCTACAAGCAAAGAAGCAAACATGAGAAGAGTTCGGCGGAAAAATGGAAGAGGACAGCAAGGCAAACCAGAAACTGTTCTATAAAGTCTTGAAAAATCTGAGAAATAAAAAGCAATATAACTTAAGGCAGATCAAAGGAGAAGATAACAAGGTGATAACAGATGAAATAGAAATCATGGAAAGATGGAAGGAATACTTTTAGGGTTTGCTGTATAATGAAAAACAAATTGACTCTAATGAAGAACTATTAAGTATAATACAGGACGAGGTTCTGAACGATGCCATAAGTGTGGAAGAGGTTGTGGGGGCCGTGAAAGTCATCAAAAGAGGAAAATCTGCAGGCCATGATGGAATAACACCAGAGATGATGAAAAATTTGGGCGGAAAAGGTGAAGAAATGGTAACAGCAATCTTCAATAAAGCTTGGGATTTGGGAGAAGTACCAGACGATTGGAAGGTGGGAATAATTGTACCGGTCTACAAGAATAAAGGAGATACCAGAGTATGCTCAAACTACCGAGGAATCACATTACTGAGTGTCGTAGTGAAAACATACGAAAGAATAATCGAACAAAGATTCAGAATATTATTAGAACCACAGCTAGAAGAAGCACAAAGCGGTTTCAGGAGAGGAAGAAGTGCACAGGACCATATCTTCACAATCAAACAAGTAATTGAAAAGACCAGAACAAAGAACTCTGAAGTGTATTTGGCCTTCTTAGACTTGGAAAAGGCATTCGACAGAATCCCGCAAAAAACTGTATGGAAAAGCTTGGAAAATAGAGGTATAAATTTAAAACTAAGAAGAGCAATAATGAGCTTATACCAAAATAACAAAAGCTATGTAAGAAAGGAAAATGTGCAATCACAAGAATTCGCCACTAATGACGGCCTACGGCAACGAGGAGTACTGAGCCCAACACTGTTTATAATGATCATGGACGATGTTATGAAAGAAACAAAAAAGCAGACGAAGAGAGTGCATATAGGATATTATAAACTAAAACCAACTGAAATGTCAGTATGTGCCTTTGCAGACGATCTGATGATTTGTGCCTCGCGAGAAATAGACCTGCAAGAAAATCTGAAAATATGGGAGCGGCAACTGGGGAAGAGAAAAATGAAAATAAATACAAATAAATCAAAAGTGATGGTTATCGGAAGAGATAAAAAAGACACCAATATAGCTATAAATGGGGAAGTCATACAACAAGTTGAGATTTTCAAGTATTTGGGTGTACAGATACACAGAGAGGGAAGTATGGAGGATGAAATAAGTGAGAGAATAGCAAATGCTGCGAATATATACCATTCCTTAAAAAATTCATTCATTGGAAAAAGAGAAATAACCAGAAAGACAAAGATGGTCGTGTATAAAACGGTGTATAGACCGATACTTACAAATGGGAGTGAAAGTTGGATTTTAAATATCAACCTGAGAAGCAAATTACAAGCTATGGACATGAAGTATCTACGAAAAGTTAAAGGAATTACTCGCAGAGACAGAATCAGAAATGAGGTAGTGAGAGAAGAACTGGAGGTCGAGTCACTGTCTGAGAGAATAGCAGAACAGCAGCTGAAATGGTTTGGACATTTATGCAGGATGAAAGATGACAGACCTGTGAAATATGTATGGGAAACCAGAGTACAGAGTAGAGGAGGAAGGGGAAGACCCAAGAAGACATGGAACGATGAAGTGGCAAATGTGATCAAGAATAAAGGTGTAAACTGGGAAGACGCCAAAAGACTAGCGAAGAACAAGAAGCAATGGACAAAGCGAGCGAGTTTTGTAATCATCCGAGGTAATAATAGCATCATTATAACGAGTTGTATACTATACTTTGTCCACGACTATCAAAACAGATTCCCAGAAAGAATTTACCTTCATTTCCCTTCTCCAGTGTAAGAAAGATTCATACATATGCTCTCAGGTATAATTTTCTTGGTTTTTTGGGCAATGAATCTAATGGGGCAAGTTCTGCAGCTTCTTTTATTGCTGGTGCTGTTAAAGAAATCTCGTTTTCACTCTCACTACTCATTATATCTTCTTTTTTAGAATATGCATTTCAAATTAAAAGCAAACCATGCCGATTTGACGTTTCAATTTGAACTAACACATCGGGATCGCGGCCTGCTAAATAAATGTAAAAAAGGGTCAAAGCGATGTTCCTATTGGTTTAGTGAATAATATTCATTAATCACTGCAGTGAATAATGTATCTAATTATGATTGAAGAAACACAAGTATAAAGAGTATGTTGTAAGATAGTCGTGGACAAACAATTTTACAATAAGATTTATATATTTATATTGATACAAATTTGCAAATACAAAATATAAACATTATTGTGAGTTTTGAGCAACAGAGTAGGGGGAATTCACCAAAAAGAGTATAAACTAATAACGAACTTCAAAAATTTTGATGTTCAATCGTAATATCTGCCGAAACTATCAGTAGTAGACCTGGCAATATCTACATCAATAATTAAAAGCTTAGTTAACTGACTGTCAGTTGTGCAGATAATATACATGGTATTCTATTTGAAATTTTTGAGAAAAATTCCCTTTTGCATAACTTAACCACCTTGTATAATCTTAAGTATTATGGTGAAAGTATTTATAGATTTCACAAATACAGCAGTGTGTAAACCCCTTTCAATAAAAAATAATTAGGTGGCTTTGGTCAGTAGACGCCAGTACCGTCATAGATTTGGGACCATAATGACACAAAAATGTCAATATCTTAACAGTCCTTACTCAAAACCACATCATGTAATATATCAATTTTCATGAAATTTTATGGGGAATCGAAATCACGCAAATACTTGTGGGGTTTCCATTTAAAGAAATAGAACTTTGGTCTAGTACTCAGAATGTGAACACCCTGTATGTACATAAATAATTTTGGGAAACGCTCCATGTGGTTCCCTACATTCGTGCAAAATTTCATTTTGATATCTTAAGCAGTACCAGAGATACGAACAGATTACACATTAAACCTCCAGCACCCGGTATAGTAGACACATTGTCAAGAGCACCAGCAGAAGCGGGATTCGAAATATATGAAGTAGAGGAAATAAACGAGAAAAGTGACGTAAACCTAATGGAACATATGAGAATATCAGATTAAACAACAGAAAAAATTAAAGGAGTAATGGAAGCAGACGAACAACTAAACGCTCTAAGGGAAGTAATAGAAAATGGATGGCCAGAAAATAAGTTAAATCAAGGAATAGAAGCAACACTAAAGTTAGCAAGGGACTCCGTATTTTGACCAAGATTAACAGTAGAAATAAAACAAATAATTGTATTTGTATTACTCCTTCATGAAACCAAACAAACCCTAAAATGTTACATTACCGTTTGAAGTAGTGAACGTAGATGAAAGCAGAGGTAAATGGGGAAAAAATAATTATTTCTAATTGCGATAGATCAGTACTCAGATTTCTTCGAAATATATAAACTAAAAGATCTCACAGCATCTAACCATAATCTCTACGTGGAAGAAAAATTTTGTCAAAAATCTGCATATCGGAAAATGAAACCAACATTTTAGAAAATTTGCAGAACAATAGAATTTCGCTTTTAAAACATCAAATCCCATGCATAAGCAAGGAAATGGAAAATGTGATTCAAGTACCTAAATGAATAAGTAAGAAAACGAGAAACAATTAATTTAAATGTTAAATCTTACTAATTTTCCTATTTTAAAGTATTAGTTTTCGGCTTCTTAAATTTTCATACACTTGATTAAATTTGAAAATTACTTAATTAATATATTTTCCACCAGCAGAAAGGAAATTGTTGAGAAAACTTGTTCCCTGAAGTTGTTTTTGTGTCAGGATGTACGCAAGAAACTAATAGAAAATTACCAGAAAGTTTCAAAGAGACCACTTCAAAACACCAACACAAAATTTAAAATTTTCTTAATTTCCGTTTCAGGCACGTTTGAAGCACCGTTAAATTCCATAATTCTGTCGGCAGACCGAGCGCAAAAACCAACACAAGAACAGATGGTGTCCGCCAGTAAGACCGCGCAAAGCGACGCACTGAAATTTCAGACTTTCAGCATAGTTTTCAGAGTATCCAAGCGAGTAACGCGCGCTTGCGTTCCATATTCCCCGTGTCTTCCACTTAGATTTATTATCATTTTGTAGGCCGTTTTGCAAATGAATCAATCCACACAAAAGTCCCGAAAAAAGATAAATATTTAAAGATGGCGCGATTGCTAGTGCTGGTCCGCAAATATTGTAAGTCCTTTATTTTTAGTGTTTTAGAAACACGTTCTCGTCCTAATCTAAATAATGTTATTTTGAGCGGTTTGTTCTGTCAGTTTTATGTTTTATGTAAATACCGAGTCACAATTCCCAGTATTTTGTTGATATGGGGATGTGTTGCCTAAGTCACTCCGGGGTAAACAGACAAGGGAATTTAAATTGCCTCGCATGCTTCCAGAGCTCGTTTGCTTTGGGAACGGGAACAACGCTGAGATTAGCTCTTTTACGGTTCTATGACTAAAGAGATTTTTAGAAGCGAACTTAAACACATAAATTTCATCATTCTCTGTATTGCATCATTTAAAAACAGTATAAGTCTTACCAGGTGTTTTATTTCAAGTTCGCGGCAATCAACTTTCAGTCTTTCAAACAAAACCTAATTTATTTCTTTTCAATTTTCAATTCTGCATTGCTTCATGCAACACTGTAGGAACCTATTAGTAATTTTTATGAATGCATGCAAGTTTGTTTATTTTTTTTATTTGTCTCGGTAGAGTAGTTCCTGTGTTGGCAAACGCCCCACTCTTCAGCCACGCTCTGTCTCCTGCTTCGCGCTGTTTCTCTCAGGCAAGCGTCAGTTCATTCCTCTAATAACGTTGAAGTTCCACTTCTACCGTGTGTGGCGACCACGCACCCAGGCTTCACGGCAGCGCAAAGAACGGTCAAGAATGAGTCAAATTGATTTAATAACGACAAAACATTATAAGAGAAAATTTATAATAAAGAAAATATGGAAGAGGAAGAAATAAATGTTTTATCGTTGGTTGAGGCGACACCAAAAACTTCTTGTCGCGAAATCGAATCACAAGTTGGTGTTTCCAAAACAAAAGTTCAAAGAATATTAAAAAAGGCATTATAGGCCATATAAAATTCAAATTATTCACCATCTCTTCCCGGGAGATCAAGAAAGAAGGCTTAATTTTTGTAGGTGATACTTATTTTATGTAAAATTCAATAACAGTCCTATTCCTTCGGTAACAACAATAAAAAATTTAGTTAAGAAATTTGATGATACTGGGAATCTTTCGTTGAAAGAAGGTAATTTTTACTAATAAATTTACTTGGTTTTTATTTAGATAATTCTGATTCGCTTATTATTATTACCTAGTTGCTAATTCCTTATTGTTCGCTAACTTAAATTTTACTGGGATTATGAGAAATTTAACAAGTGATAACGTGGAGTGAAACAAAACTAAAATTAATCTTATCATTTATTTTTTTTTTCGTTCCAAGAAATCTAAATGTTGAGGTAAAGGAAATGGTAATAGGCCCGATGTGAAAACTGCTAGTCCAACATCTAGTTTAAGGTCTATTGCCCTAGAATGTAATGTTTCAAGAGAAACTGTCCGTAACATATTAAAAAAACAAATATCATCCCTTTAAATTCCAATGTCACCAAGAGTTACTTCCTTTTGACGAAGAATCAAGGCAAACTTTCTGTGAAGAAATGCAAGAATGGGCTAATCGGGATCGCAGCTTCCTCTCATCAATTTGTTTTACCGATGAGTGTACCTTCACTTTAAATCAAGAGCCAAATTCACAAAACGTTAGGCATTGGGCCCAGGAAAATCCCAGAATAAATCTAGCCACTACAACGCAATACCCTCAAAAAATCAATATTTGGGCAGGCATTTTTAATAATCGCATTATAGGACCATTTGAAATACAGGGAAATTTAAATTCAGAAGCTTATTTAGATCTTTTAATTAACCATATTGGCCCTGCATTAGAAAAAGTTGCACATGCGAATCGGGAGGTTTGGTTTCAACATGACGGATGCCCAGCACATTTTGGAGCACAAGTGAGGGAATTATTAAGTGAAATATTTCCAGAGAGCTGGATTGGTCGAGGTGGTGCTATAAACTGGCCAGCTAGATCTCCCGATTTGGCACCGTGTGACTTTTCTTGTGGGATCATTTAAAAAATAAGATTGATAAAACTCGTCACCCAAATATTGATTCTTAAAGGAATGCTATTTTTGCGGAATGCACCTTAATAAATGATCGGCAACTTGCGAATGTGAGAAATTCTTTCTATAATAAGCTGGGATACTGCCTGATACAGAATGGGTGTTTATTTTAATATTTTTTATAGTTATTTTTCTTTTTTTATGTTACTTTAATTTCATTGTATATTAATAAGTTTTTGTCCTTACCTAGATATGAAATAAATAAGTATTAAATTGCCAGATTACAAAATTCATTAGAGCAAAATAAACAAATGTTGCCGCTTGTTAAATTTTTCATAATTGCAGTAAAATTAAAGTAATTTAATTTTTATTATTTCATTTTACTGCTTTAACATTTTCCCAAAAACTTTTTAATAGGTTAGACGACACCTACAATTTATCCTAAACTATGGACCAGCATTCACAAACGAAACATCCACACCAGTAATCAATTGTCAACTAAATAGATAATGACAATAATAATGTGAATGAGAATTATCTAAATAAAAAAACAAGTTTATGTATTAGTAAAAATTAACTTCTTTCGATGAAAGATTCCCAGCCTTCAAATTTCTTACTAAATTATTTGTTGTTATACCTAAGGAATAGGACCGTTATTGAATTTTACAGAAAATAAGGCACGGACTACGTGCAAACTATTGCCGCCGTAAAATATTTTCACAATGAAAACCTTTTCTTGAACTGAATAAATATTTTTGTTCATTTTTAAATGTTGACAGTTCAGAAAATCCATAAAAATCAAAGACGTCCGTGATTAGTATAAATTAAGTTGTCATGGATAATCTGATAAATTTCTGTGTTTTAGTTAGAAAATTATTAATTTAATTTTTGCTTTTAATGCTTTAATAAAATGGAAAGTTGTAGAGTTTTTGATATCCTCATACGCAGAAAAAAATAGTCTTTCGATTGCTACCTTTACCACCACTGTAACTACACATGGGGAGCAGGAATCCCCAAAAATGTAATTGCCCGTGTTATTTCCCCATGTACACATGGGAGTTTGTCACACGCTATATATATTTTGATAGCTTAAAAAAAGACCTTTCGTACTTGAATATTCTTCAGAAAGAAACAAACCATTATGCTGCCGAATTAGACTCAAGATTTTTATTCCTAATCTTGCCAACTCTGCGCTCCCTGATAAGCCAAATATATACCCAATTAATTCTAAGTATCCAATGAACGGATAGCGTCAAATACGCATGAAGTTGTTAGCCCGCATGTCCCATAGACTTGCGTCAATTTAGCACACATTTGTGGATGAATCTGTTCCATAAACTACCAGTTTTATTGCTAATTTCTATTCAATATGTGGATAAAACAACCGTCACTTTCTTACCGTTTTTTGTTATAGATTTTCCCGCTAAAACTTTGTTTGAAACTAGAGAACTATTATCTGACTGTGCTTTACGATCAACAATGGTGCAAACAGAGAGAAAAGATAATGACGAGGCAGAAAATAAATAGGCAATTTGTAACGAGCGAACGCGCGGTTCTGAGTGAAATTCTGCTGAAATCCCAAACGTACCATACTTGAAAGTGGTGTCATTTATATCACTGCCTTTTTTTCTTTCATAAACGCAGAATTTTGGCAAAGGGGACTGAATTACATTGTACAATACGTCTATTTAGCTCGTTATTGACATATCGCGTCAACCCACCCGACGGATATACGATCCACACAAAATTACATTTGGCCCACGCAAACAATTTGTTCATCAAAATATGATGTTCACAGCGGTTTCGAGAATTCGAATTTGAAATATATAAAGATTCCGAAGTACAGACGAAATCATAAGCTCTAAATAACGACGTAATGACAAGTTTAAGAATGCTTTGATGTATACTTTATTAAAAAGCTTTAACGGCGGAAATTTTTAAATACCAACCTAATACCAACCTAATATGTGTTTCCGTATTTGAAGAAATACGAAAAGTGTTTATATAAAAGTTTATTCGTTTGAAGTTCCTTCTTCATATTGTAAAATTATTTTCAATTATATAGTGTTCCATTATCACTGTACTGCATCCAACTTTATTTTTTTTAATGGAACACCCTCTATCCGCATATTTGAATTCTTTACTTGATTTTAACATAATGTTATGCAAGCTTTTCTTCGTCTAAATTGCGAAGTCACTCTGTTCTGTTTATTATCTAATTCTCGTAGCTGCCATTAATCGAACGTTTAACGGCGAGCAAAAGACCAGGATAACAGTTTTTGTTTCGGACATGCGACAATATGAGAAGAAAGCGATAGATTCCAAAGGCGATAAATTCGAGAGAGTATACGTGTTAAGTGTTACCGTACATGCGAATAGTGTGTTTGGCATTTTGGTGACGGTACGTATGTTTTCGCGTTTTTGGTGTATACCGGGGCGTTTTTGGACCTGATAAGATGCTGTATTGAAAAGTGAATTTAAACGAGTTTTAACTGTTAATTTGTGAATTGACAGACTGTTTAGGTTAGGTAGTTAATTGTTGCAACACAAATGCGACAATACCGCAACAGCCAAGTTTATGTTTTCTTTTCAACCCGATCTTGCTGCGTGCATTTTATTTTTCGATATTCGAGTTTTAGTGAAAAAACAAACAATCAACCTCCACAATGATTTGAAAGTGCAAGGTGTACAAGAAACTGAACCATCAGTCCAGAAATTTGTTAGTCAAGTTGTTATTAAGTTTTGTTTCGACCGTATGTCAGTGGCGTATGGTATTCTTGCGGGTTTCATGTAGAACTATGGAACATTTTTACAGTTTATGCCAATAAATTATAAACAAATAATTATAATGTATCGCATTTTATTTGTTTATGCATGTATGTATGTATAGTAGAAACGCATTCTATTTTACATCAAATATATTGTGGTTCAGCAGCGATACCCCACACGCGTACAACACGCTCACGACAACGCATCAACGTAGCCTGTATTTAATAAAACATATATTTGTCTTTATTAGCCAGTCTGTAGACTTTAACTAATTTTATAATAAATCTTATAAAATATATTTTATTAAATCTGTGTACCTAATGGACAATATAAAGTGATATTGTTATGATAAATATAAATTTAATAGTATATATTAAATATTTCTTTATTAAACATTTCTCTCCGTGTACCCAGGCTAGCTATACAGGGTCCTGCATCTCACCTCCCGTCTTCTATTACACCTAAACGATTTATTTTAGAAAAATGATTGAAACGGGACAATAGACTGTTTGTTGGAAAGCACATTTTAAAAATACTTTTGAATATACAGGTTGTCCCAAAAATTGGCGGTGCATCAAAGTTGTACTTTTTTAAATGGAATGCCCTATATAGTCTTATTGATTTTTGAGACCCTTTCGAGCTACTGTACATACCCCTAGAATATTATCAAATTTGATTTGATAGTTCCAGAGGAATAAATTAAAATCGAAAAAGAAATTTGTTTTCGTCATATTTTAAAAAAATTATAAAAAATAGAAGAAACATCTTCAAACCAAAACTAAGCAGCAGGTTGCTTATAATAAAAGGTCAGTTTATCCTACTATGAATATCGTAAAAATAACTTATACAGGTTGTTCAAAATTCAATGCCAAACTTTTCAAAATGTAATGCTATTTCTCTCCATTTTTTCAAATGGGACACCCTGTATATTTTTATCTCGTCGGATGCAGAATTAAAAAATGAACATGTTTTCTAATTACAATTACCTCGACATTCTCAAAGGTTCGTAAAAATCGTAAAATTACTAACTAATAAATAATAATTTTACCTAACATTTTCAATTCAATGACTAGAACATTATGTTCAATATGTCTTCCGTTCTCTTGGAGGCACAAACGGAGGCGGGTATGAAATGACCTTGCTACTCTTCCTAATAGCTCGGGTGTAATGTTTTGAAATGCGTTTCTGATTCTTTGCTGCATGTTTTCTGGTGTGGGTGGAGGTTCCTTATAAACGATTTCCTTAACGTAGCTCCACAAAAAGAAATCCAATTTAGTTAAGTCGGGTGATCGGGGCGGCCAATTACATGGCCCTCCTCTTCCAATCCACCGGTTTGAAAAGGTTGTATTGAGATTGTCCCTGACTCGTAACGCTCCGTCGTGCTGCAGCCACATTGGTAAATTTTGGCATAAATTTGGCAATTGACTTTGCAAGAAATCAAAATACATAGCACCGTTCAAATGTCCGGTAAAAAAGTGAGTACCAATAATATGTTCACCAATAATCCCCCCTCCACCTGCCTAAAAATCTTTGGATTGTGGCCGGAATAATAATGAACATATGTTCTAGTCATTGATTTGAAAACTGCTAAGTAAAATTATTATTTATTAGATAGTAATTTTACGATTTTTACGAATATCTGTGAAACCTTTGAGAATGTCGAGGTAATTGTATGTAATTAGAAAACATGTTCATTTTTTAATTCTGCATCCGACGGGATAAAAATATACAGGGTGTCCCATTTGAAAAAATGGAGAAAAATAGCATTACATTTTGAAAAGTTTGGCATTGAATTTTGAACAACCTGTATAAGTTATTTTTACGATATTCATAGTAGGATAAACTGACCTTTTATTATAAGCAACCTGCTGCTTAGTTTTGGTTTGAAGATTTTCTTCTATTTTTTATTTTTTTTTAAATATGACGAAAAAAATTTTTTTTCGATTTTAATTTATTCCTCTGGAACTATCAAATCAAATTTGATAATATTCTAGGGGTATGTACAGTAGCTCGAAAGGGTCTCAAAAATCAATAAGACTATAGGGCATTCCATTTAAAAAAGTACAACTTTGATGCACCACCAATTTTCGGGACAACCTATATATTCAAAAATATTTTTAAAATGTGCTCTCTAACAAACAGTCTATTGTCCCATTTCAATCATTTTTCTAAAACAAATCGTTTAGGTGTAGTAGAAGACGGCGGGTGAGATGCAGGACCCTGTATATAAATGTTCCCTTGTATATCAATTTGAGAGCGCGCACAAATGAGTGGCAACGCAATAATTATTTTTTTTGTTTTATCTTTCCATATAAAAGTGGTAAACACTAACTATATCAGAGCCAACGTCACCATCAAATAACAATAGTCATAAAACGAATGGTTTTTAGGAGAAATCAGAACTAACTGCTGATTTTATTTTTATTATGATAAGGTTCGCTTTCAGTACCTACTTTATTTGGAAATATACGTATCTACATTAACAAACAACTCAAAGATATAAAAGATTGTGTTATGGAACATAAACAACTATACCCAGTTAAAAAATACATTCAATTTTAGGAAAAATAGACTGTCCAAGTATCTAGGATATACTCTGCCGGACAAAAAAAAACGGACACATGTTTTTATTTTTATTTTGAGGCTCTACAATATTTTTATGTTACTTAACTTACGCAAATAATTAACGATTGCCCTACTAGTGAGGAAAAAGAAAGTTTTAGCAGAATATTGCACCTTTCGTAAGCCTAAACAACCAAATCAGCATTTTGACTCTTCATACATCTTTATTGAAACATCAAAATCTTACCTTATTGGGCTGCTCTCTATTTTCTGTTGGTTTTTTTTGGTGAAATTTCATTTGTAAATGTCAGCTTTTAACATTTTCCATACAATGCACCCCGAAATTTGTTCACAAATTGTTGCTTTAAGCCACGATGGCCGAAGAGTGCGGTATATTGCTCAAGTGCTGAATATACCCCGTAACACAGTGCAAAACGTACTCTTGCGATTTCGTGAAACTCATGGGTTTGTAAAGAAGGTCGGATGTGGTCGTCCACGGACTGCGAACCATCAAGATGTCCGTTTTCTCCATGTTGCTGCGCTGCCCGATAGAGCATTGCCATCACCTATTCTTGCTGGACGGTTAGCCGAAGTTCGAGGAGTGGCAGTTTCAGCCAGAACAGTTCGGAAAAGGCTACACGAATATGTTTTGACTTCAAGAAAGCCAGCTACGGGTCCCCTGTAGACCGTAGAACATCGCAGAGCATGACTTGCATTTGCGCGGCAATACGTAAATTGGTACGAACATCAATGGAGGAACGTGCTCTTCTCGGACGAGTCAAGATTTAGTGTCAGGTCACCAGATGGACGTGAAAAGGTGTGGCGAAGACCGGGGGAGTGGTACAGTCAATGTTGTATATCTCCCAGGGTCAGTTTCAATGGTGGTAGCATTATAGTGTGGGCCGGAATATCTCTGAGGGCTCACACAGAATTGATTTTCATTTAGAATGGAACAATGACTGCACACCGAAACATTGTTGAGTGCCTGGAACCCTATGTCACACCATATATGCCATTTATAGCGGACAATTTTGTGTTTATGGATGACAACGCCCACCCACACACAGCAAGAATTGTTACCGAGTACCGTGAAGAGGTTGGTATTGGATGTCTCCCATGGTCAGCCAATAGTTCAGACCTGAATCCCATTGAACATCTGTGGGATCAGCTTGGGAAAAGGATAAGACGTCGCCAACCCCTACCAGAAACATTAAATGGCGCTTCAAGAAGAATGTGAACAAATATCCCAAGAATCTATTGATAGTCTCATTTAGGGCATGCCACAACGTTTAAGGGAAGTAATAAGAGTTCGTGGTGGTAACAACCATTATTAATTTGGTTCTACTAGTGTGCTTTTCCTTTTAACATTTTTTTTGTTTGTCTTAAGTTCTTAAGTAACAGTTGATCTCCAAAAAATACTTTTGTTAGGTTTTTGTTGACGAATCATTTTGTTTCTTGTTTTTTATTTATTGTTAAGATGAAAAGAATATAGTTAAATATCATTTCAAACCGTCCGTTGTTTTTTATTCACTAAAATAGTAATTCCGAGAGTGTCCGGTTTTTTTTGTCCGGCAGTGTATTTGGACAACGTCTAGTTCATTGATTTACGGCTGTATTGCTGAGAAATTATTAAAATTTATTACAGCAAAACGAACAATGAAGAAGATATAAATAAAACAGTTCCTAGTAGAAAACTATAGTAAATGTTACTATTTAAAGAAAAACAGTTGCAGGACAATGTCTATCTCCCAATCGAGCCATAGGAATTGTGTGTAGCAGGTACCATCTGTCTTTATTCTTCAACGACGAATTTAATTTCAAATTTTATAATAGATAAATCTTATGGGGCACTAAATTTATGAATAAGCTCAGAATTCTAATAATTTGATCCCTTAAACCCCTAGGTAAGTAGATTAAAGCAGTTACATCCCTGAAATTTATTTGTTACCCAACCCTTTGTAATTATCAGGAAGTTATTTCTTTTGGCGTTAGAAGCCTCATCATCATAAGGTTCTCAGTCCGAAGACTGGTTGGACGCGTACCTCCATTCTTTTCTATCCTGAGCTAACCTACGCATTTCCCTAAAAGTAGAACATCCTACATCCCTAACTATTTGAGAGCAGTAGTCTAATCTAGGCCTACCCCTACCTCTTTTTATTCCTATCTCTGACTCTAGTATGTCACGAACTATTCCTTCGTGTCTTAGAAGGTGTCCTACCATCCTATCTCTCCTACTCTTTATTGTTTTCCATACCTTTCGCTTTTCCCCAACTCTTTCTAATACTTCCCTATTGCTAACCTTATCTATCCACGGTATCTTCATCATGCGTCTGTAGCACCACATTTCAAACGCTTCTACTCTTTTTCTATCCGCTTCTCCTATTGTCCAAGTTTCGCACCCGTATAATGCCGTACTCCATACATACGACGTTAAGAGTCTCTTCCTAGTCTCTATATTAACCGTTCTCGAGCATAACAGTTGTTTCTTTTTGTTAAACGCAACTCGGCCCTGCGCCATTCTTTGTTTTATATCTTTAGTGCTCCTACCGTCTTGAGTTATTTTACTTCCTAAGTAGCAGAAATCCGCGACCTCCTCTATCTTCTCATTTCCAATTTGTATTTCCATTTTAGTTCTATTTTCACATCCCCTACATACCAAAATTTTAGTTTTCTTTTTATTGATTTTCATGCCGAAGCCCTGTGTCAAAACTGCTTCCATTTCATTCAAAGCCGCTCCTAATTCTTCTTTGCTAGATGCTAACACTGCTATATCATCCGCAAATCTGAGCATGTTAATAGTTTGGCCCTGTACATTGATCCCTGAGGCTGTTCTTTCCTTAACAATATTAATCGCATCTTCGATATATAAGTTGAAAACTAGAGGTGACAATGCACATCCCTGTCTCCCTCCCTTCCGGATATCTACTTCCCTTTGTTCCTGCTCACATTCTATAACTGCCTTTTGCTCTTTGTAGAGATTATGTATTATTCTTCTGTCCCTGTATTTCATCCCTACCTTTCTCAGCACTTCGAACATCTTCCCCCATTTTACGTTGTCGAAGGCTTTTTCTAAATCTACAAATCCTATATAGACGCTCTTTCTCTTTTCTATCGTTTTTTCTATAATTACTCGTAAAGCTAGAATGGCCTCGCGCGTTCCTCTATTTCGTCTAAATCCGAACTGATCTTCTCCTAATATTTCTTCCGCCTTTTTCTCCATCCTTCTTTGCACAATTCTAGTTAAAATTTTTGACGCATGGGAAGTTAAACTGATAGTTCTAAAATTTTCGCATCTATCCGCGCCTTTTCTTTTTGGCAAAGCTACTATGATGTTCCGTTTGTAATCTTCTGGAATCTCGCCTGTCAGGTATATGCGACTAACTAATTTAAATAAACGATCTATTACCTCTTGACCTGCGCACTTTAAGATTTCTGCCTGCAAGCCATCTATACCTGGTGCTTTATTATTCCTTAAACTTTTTAGTGCTATCTCAAACTCTTCTCTCATTATAGGACTCCCTAGGTTATCCCCCTCTACACTGCTTTCGCTTTCTAATATATCTTGCACTTCCTGTCCCCGAAAATGTCTCTTAATACATTTTGGTTAAAAACTTTCCCGCGACACTTCCTTAATGAAACGTGGGACACAGCTGTCTCATTCACGGGTTGCTCGCTCAGGAAGTGGAAAACCCTTGCAGAAAGTGAAACAATCTAGCAGCCGTGTCAAAAGAACAAACGCCAACGTCCTACACGCTAACACAATTTCCTCGAATCTTTCTCTTAGTGCCTTCTAGTCAAAGTAATTGGCGAAACCTGGAGATCCTACGCATTAATTTCAGTGAAAGGGTGTCAGAATCTCACCCTAATAGTGGAAAAAAATGGTCGAGACTTAAGTTACATAATACATTAATTTGCATTAATAAGCAGTTTGGTGGGCCCATGTTTAGTTTTCCTCGATAAATCAAAGTAAATTTGTTTCATTTTCGTGGTCGTCAGCAAGACCACCCTTTTCGCCGTGTTAACCACTCGTAAAATTCGCGGAAACCGTGCATAATTCGTTCCAAATTACTTCCGTTTTGTCGATTTAATTATTACACCTCACAAGTCGTTTATTTCCATCAATGGACGCGCAGCCGCCGCCATTTATGAAAGAGATGATGTCACGACAGCTCAGTTCATTGTATAGAATGCTATACATTATTATTTACTAATATTATTAGGAAGTAATATACCTATGAACTATAAAATTTCGACGAATTAAATTATGTTAGGAAAACTAGTCCGCGACGTCACAAAATGTCAAAAAGTAGACAGCGGCAGGCGCACAGGCACACCATATTTTTCTTCCACCACGATTCCGCATTCGAATTACCTACGTACCATCATTCTTATATTATAGACTTGGGTCGATTGAAAGGTAGTCAAATTTTCTTCTAACGAAAAAGTAATAGAAAACTGTGGAGAACTGATTTACCGAGAAGGAAAAAAAGCTTCTTTAAAAATATTTGCAGACATTGCAGTGTCAATTTAACAAGTGTGTTACATTAACAGGTGGATATGTTGAATAATAAAACAATTCAATTTTAATAGCAGACAAAGAATACATAAACGTACCCTAGTAAATATGTGACGTAACTCCAAATACTGGGTTATTAACCCCTCACAGTATTAAAAGTGCAAATTCTACAGAACGAGTAATTAAAAGCGAATTAATTGGAAAATACGGTCTCTAAATTTCACAGGTAATTTAAAAACCACAGGACCCTTTACAAGTTCAATAAAAGCGAAAATTACAAAGCGGTTTTAGATTGGAAGAACACTTTATCATTTTGAAATTAATCTGCTGTCAGTCAAAACAAAACTTCAGTATTCTGAATAACTTTTTGATCGACCATAGCTGATAGCAAAATTTTACAAATACTAATTCAATTGCTTATTTTAAATTCCTCAAAGAATAAAGTTCTTTGTCCACGACTATCTTACAACATACTCTTTATACTTGTGTTTCTTCAATCAAAATTAGATACATTATTCACTGCAGTTATTAATGAATATTATTCCCTAAACCAATAGGAACATCGCTTTGACCCTTTTTTACATTTATTTAGTAGGCCGCGATCGCGATGTGACAGTTCAAATTGAAACGTCAAATCAGCATGGTTTGCTTTTAATTTGAAATGCATATTCTAAAAAAGAAGATATAATGAGTAGTGAGAGTGAAAACGAGGTTTCTTTAACAGCACCAGCAATAAAAGAAGCTGCAGAACTTGCCTCATTAGATTCGTTGCCCAAAAAACCAAGAAAATTATACCTGGAGAGCGTATGTATGAATCTTTCTTACACTGGAGAAGGGAAATGAAGGTAAATTCTTTCTGGGAATCTGTTTTGATAGTCGTGGACAAAGTATAGGATACAACTCGTTATAATGATGCTATTATTACCTTGGATGATTACAAAACTCGCTCGTGTTGTAAACTTCATCCTCGGTAATAATAGCATTCACTCGTGTATAATATACTATTATTTGATATTAAGTTGAAACTTCTGCAGAATTTAGATGCTACCATTATAAGAAGGGTTTTCTCGTGTAGGTTTATTTACATTCAACCCTCCAAATTGGGGTTTTGTTATCCGTACTCTTATGTGGGATGTAGGTGCATAATAGGAACACACAATGCTAAATTTAAGGTAGGTCGAACAGCTAACGAATTTAGATGTTACGAAAGAGATATCTGAGTACGCCATCTGCACAATAGAAACTGTCTACTGTTTATTATACTGAAGGCAGTTATGTTGTCAATTTTTGTAAAAAAAAAAATCCTTCGCCTGTGAAGCCGTTGCAAAGTTTTCCGTCGGTGCGAGGCTAGACATCGTACCTTGCAGCGAGAGTAGGCCGCGTGACGTAAGAACTTAGTATAACGTACAAGTCCCAGCTTCAGCGCGCAGCAGTCCCTTAAGTATTATGCATATGCATGTGTAGTTAAATTGTTAAATATTATTAACTGGTTCTAACTGGTGTTTTCTGTTTTGTACCCAGACTAATACATCGTACAGCACACCAATAAAACGGAAAAAGTGCTTCGTTGGAGCCGGAAGGAAAATCGGTCAGCATTATCGATATTTTCGCGAGTTAGTTTGTCATTGCAAAAGTTTATAAAATTATCGGCTGCCCCATTGCAGCCACTCTAAATAAAATCGAACATAATGTAATTTATCGACAGTTTTCTGGGACCCCTTGGTACTTGGTAACGTGTTACGGTTAGCATAATTTGAAACAGGATGCTAGGAGCATGACGGAGCCAAATACTGAATCGCCGTAGCGTTCCCTCCCTGAACTAAAAAAGGAAATTTTATTAACTATTTTACAATAATAATTAAATAGTACGTCATCATAAAGTTCTCTTTTGAAGACTGGTAGGACGCGTACCTCCATCCTTTCCCTGAGCTAGCCTACGCATTTCCGTAAAAGTAAAACATTCTACATCCCCTACTATTTGAGAGCAGTAGTCTAATCTGCTCCAACTTCTACCTCTTTATTCCGATCTCTGACTCTAGTATGTCGCGAACTATTCCTTTATGTCTCAGAAGGTGTCCTACCATCCTACGATCCTATCCCCTATTCTTTATTGTCTTCCATACTTTTCTCTTTTCCCCAACTCTTTCTAATTCCTCCTTATTGCTAACTTGTCTATCCACGGTATCCTCAACACCCGTCTGTAGCATCACATTTCAAACGCTTCTACTCTTTTTCAATCTGCTTCTGCCATTGTCCAAGTTTCGCACCCATAGGTATAATTTCATACTCCATACATTCGTCTTTAAGAGTCTCTTCCGAGTTTCTACATTAACCGTTCCAGAATATCGCAGTTGTTTCTTTTTGTTAAACAAGTACCTAGTACCCATGTAGCGTAGTTTTTTGATTCGCGGGAGTTGTATTTGTTTCCGCTTTTTAAAAAATTTCCAATCCGTTATAAAACTGTTAACTTGATAACTTGTCAATCACTTAGGTATACATACCTACATAAATGAGTAGGTATGTATTGTATTGTATTAGAGAATATAGGTAGGTACCTATTTTACAAACAGAAGTAAGCAGGTATCTACAATCTACATACCTGCTTATACTGAATTATAAAAGGCATGTACAGTTAATAAATTATTGACTTTGTTTTACTTATACCGGTCTGCCTTTACACTACTGTTTTGAGGTTGAACGAAATTGGGGTTAGATGCAAGAATCACACACCATTTCCACATTTACCGGGACATTTACCTACTACATAAATATGGCAAATTATGTGAATCGGACATTTGATACCCTTGTTGCATCATTATATCGATTATTTTGTCTTTGTTTTATGTTTCCTTGACACCTTACTTTAAAAATTCACGCTCGAAATAGTCCCAATAAGTATGTTATGAGATAGGTACCGCTTCACGGGCACTTCAAGAGAAGTGGGAGGAGCGCCTTACGAATCTCTGACGTCAAACCAATAACAAAGCGAACTAGCATGTAGGCGTGAAAAGCTAATTTCTTTCGCTTATTACGCCAAAAAAATTTTTTTAGAACAAAAATTTCGCCGTAAATCAATTTCAATAACAATTTTCTGTCATTTTCATGCCAAAAATAGATATCTTATTTTTCTCCGAACCTCCCTATTCTTTCTTACGCTGTATCTCGGCTTCTATTTATTTTCAGTTTAGTTCTATAACATGAACCGTTCGTAGCAAAATTTTCCTTGCGATACCGATTTTGTCATACGGCTACCTCCGACCGCACCGCCGGCGTCGGACCCCCTAGAAACTAACTGTGGCATAGGTAGCCCCCCCTTGATTTGCTTCCTTGGGTTTTTATTTCGTTCCTTTGCAATAAATCTAAAACTCACCCTCCTCTTCAATGAGTTGAAAGTATATCGACGAAAAAGTCTTCCCCAGCCTAGACCAGGTGTAGTCAGTCCCCTAGCTAGCGATCTGGTAAAAACCAACCTACCATTATTTACTAATATTAGCATTATGCTGTTATTATACTCTACCAAACCATGGCATTGAAGGAATGTCCAGACTACAATCCAATGGAGCAAGTTCTACAACCACGAGTAAATAAAAATTTGTTGTTTCTCGTCTTAAGAACAATAGGGAACATCGACCTCACGTCTGTCCTGTTCCCTTGCCGTTAACCGTTCACGCAATATTTGTTACTTAAATTAAATAATTTGCGGTTCTGGGAACGCCTCATAAACCAACGTTTAACAGTTTCTTTTTAAACATATGGTTTGCTGTAAGCCATAAAACTGCGCGTTTCATGTGCTCATTACAGTTTGTTTATTCAGGCATCCATAATGCGAGATATCCAACATTTAATAAATTAATGTAAATACATAAAGTTACTTTACGAGTTTAATATTAAGTAGGTTCGCTGAAAGAATTTTCGCGTTAAAAAATCTCAAAGTTGACAAAACATCAAACGGGTTTACTATGTTTGGCATAAAACTTCAAACACGGGTAATAGGGCTCCAAAATATTGATTTATTCCTGCAGTCGTCAACATTCATTTCGAAAATATTTGTTCTATAAACAATGAGCTTTCAAACTGAAATTAATAATGAGGATTTCAAGCCAAGCATTGATTGTAACATTACCTGATGTACCTAACGTATCTTTAGTTATTCGGAACATTCTATTGAAGATTACGAAAAGTGCCACGATAATATCTCCTGTACCTAATCAAGAACATATACTGTAGAACAAATTCTAGAAGGTCTTCAGGTCTTGATATTTTCGTGTTTTCTCCACTTGATATCAACATCCTGCAATACACACTTTGCGTTTTTCGTTGTGAAGCTGATCTCCTACATGGCAGCAAACTTGAAATTCGGATTCAGCACCCCAAGAAACATATAGAACCGTTGAGAAAAAAACTTCCCCAATTTTGTTACGAAAACGGCAGTTTTGAACTCCGATTGACTGGACTATTATTGTAAATCAGAATAAAAACTTCCATTTATTTATTTGTAACTTCAACACAAGTATAAGTTTATAATCATATTGTTATTAACTTCTGGACACAAACTATTTTCTGAATTTTGTTTAAAAACAGGATTTTACACACTTTTTAACAAACCCCCTATACACAAAATCCAAACTCGTTATCTTGACCATTTTCATGAAAAGTTCTCTACAATTCCCAAAACTTGTAACAAAAGCAACAACGTGTTAAAAGTACATACCCTAACCGTCGAAAATTAGTTTAAATAGGAAATTTAATTAAACAGTAAGAATACAATGAGAGCAGTTCATTCACGTTCACATTGGACAACAGATTACAGTTACCACCTGAGGCACACTTCAACTTCTACTTACAGAATCATATTGCGGATTGCCCGTGTGTTTGCACCTGGCTTATCTTTCGTAGCACGTGTTTATTTGCATTAAACCAAAATTAAATAATCTTTATATAAGAATAATCCGTTCGAGAATTGTTCATAAACTTATCATCATAAAGTTCTCAGTCCGAAGACTGGTTGGACGCGTACCTCCATCCTTTCCTATCCTGAGCTAGCCTACGCATTTCCCTAAAAGTAGAATACCCTACATCCCCAACTATTTGAGAGCAGTAGCCTAATCTGGGCCTACCCCTGCCGCTTTTCATTCCTATCTTCAACTCTAGTTAATTACTTATAAAAAAGAATGAAGTAGAAAACAGCATCAAAAATGCAAAATTAATTTAATTATAAAGCAAACGATAGTTAACATATATGAACGAAATTTGAGTATTAAGAAAGAGTTTGAATGGAATGTTAGAAGTAAGAAACAAATAGGAAAATTGAGATGTGTAGGTTAGCATTAGACATCTACCAAATATGAACTCTCTACCTGAAACCGTTTCCAAAAAGTACATACTGTAGGAGGTCGAGCGGCTCACAAAATAAATAAAGAGAAAAATAAAAACGTCTTCTAATTATATTCCAATGATGTTTTATTATCTCAACTTTCAAAAAAAGACTTCTTTTACACTTCAAAACAATACAATAACTTTTTTTTCAACAACAGTGTCAAAAACCTATTTTTTTTCTTCGCCAACTTACTAGTTACAAATTATTTATCGGAATTACTTTATAACAAAATAAACGCAGAAGGCGGCATAATTTTAAATTTTTAAAATAAGTGGCCTACAACTCGGCCTTCCTGACATTATGGCCGCCCCCGGCCATTGCAAGAATTTAGAAAACTAAACATTTATTTTATTATATATAAACAAAAGCTATTCTAAAAAAAAATGAACTTACTAACAAATACAACTAATGTACAACAAATCTTGTCATCATATGCTAAGGTATGATTTCAACCTTGAAGCATCAATAACACCATCATAAGGGATTTGAGTAAACTGAAGTCCAATAATAATAATAATAATAATAATAACATCAGCGACAACATACCTGTCATTAGGCAAAACTTTCTGAATAACATAAGGTCCACGGTACTTGGGAATTAATTTTTTACTAACCCCCACTGTTGCATCCACATCTGCGATCATTACATATTCACCCTCTTTATAAATACGCGCAGGTTTGTGTTTCTTGTCATAATAATCTTGATTTTTCTCTTGTGATTGTATTATCTTTTCACTGGCTTTTTCTCGTATTTCATCCAAAGATCCAATCTCCCTCTCTAGTTCCTGCTCCAAAAATAATCGCACGTGATCCTGGATTTTCCCTACTTGATCCCTCCCAAACAATAATCTGGCTGGAGTTTGTCCAGTAGATCGATTAACCGTGTTATTAAAACAAAATTCGACATCATCTAATAATTTGTCCTCAAAAACATCCAGCTCCTTAGCCCCAAAGTGAAATGTAGTATTCTTTCTGATCAAATCATACAAAGGTTTTGCTATACAGGCAAATTTCTCAATAAATCGTCTAAAATTGCTTGCCATACCTAAAAAACTATGCACCTGCTTTGAGTTTGTTGGTACAGGAAAATTGGAAATGGCACTGACATTGTTTGGATTTCGACGGATCCCTTCTTTGTCAATTAGATATCCTAAATACTCAATTTTATTCTCCAAGAAACTACACTTCTCTACTTTTAGATATAATAAATTTTCTACCATTAATTTAAAAACTTTGCTCATTATCTGCAAATTTTCCTCGACACTCTCTGTCGCAATCAAAATGTCATCAATGTGTATTAAAATTTGCCCTGTATTTATCAACTCCCTAAATATCTTATTTATAAATCTAGTAAAAATAGACGGACTGTTGCAAAATCCAAACGGCATCTTTGTGAATTCAAATTGGTCGCGTGGTGTTACGAAAGATGTATATTTTCGAGAATCTTCTTCAATATTCACATGATAAAATGCATCCTTCAAATCTAATTTTGTGAAAAATTGTTTATGCTTTAATAAATCCAAATGATCGTCAATAAGTGGAAGTGGAAAACAATCTTTAGCAACTAAATTATTCAGATAACGAAAATCAACGCAGAGACGAAAACCTCCACTCTTCTTTTTCACTAAAACAGTTGGAGAACAGAAAGGTGAATCACTCTCCCTAATGACTCCTCTCATCAACAAGTCATTCAAAATTTTCTGGGGCTCCTGTTTCTCTACAAACGATAACCGACGAGGGCGAAATGAAAAACATTCTTCACGTAGAATATTAATTCGCATTTCAAATTTTGTTTGCGGCTCAACACCCCTTTCAGGTGCAAGATAATCATTGAGAAAAACATTAATTGTCTTGTTTTTATCCCTTTCTGACAAAAAATCATTTATTTTCAAGTCCGGCATACTTGATTTCACACTGTTATCACAATTTATTAACATTATTTCTCGAGCTGCAGTTTCAAAATTATTTTCAGAAACATTTTTACAAAGCTTCTTCTTGATTATTGCCCGGTTACCGCTAAATGTGATACTCAGTTCAGGGTTAGCAATGAAACTTCTACCCAATAAACATTTATGCACACTGGGAATAGTAGAATCAGGTACGACATAAAATTTTACGGGCAAAACAACATCAGAAAGAGTAACACAAGTTTCCCAACTTCCCAAAATATTAACTTCAGAATGGTTTACACCCAAATAATGACCTTGTGATGTGTTTATTGGCTCAAAATCTAATTCGTCTACTAAACTAAGAGAAATTAATGAAATAGCACTTCCTGGATCTAAAATACAATTAATACTAAAACTAAACTTATCTGTTTCGATATCTGCTGTGACAATATAAGGTGGTGTATCCTCTTCGGTCACTAGGGCAACAACCTTCTTATCTGCACGACTATTTTCAGATTTTACACCAATCTGAGGACAATTTCTGCGAATATGTCCCACCGAACCACACTGGTAGCACGAACCCCATGGTCTAGTTGGCTCAGGACAACGAGCTGACGTGTGCCCTATCTTGCTGCAATTAAAACATTTCCTTACATCAGGACGTGCTCCTGTAGACTGCGTAGTGCCCACTGAATTTTCATATTTCCTATTTCCATCCTTCACTTCGACTTGCTTGCTAAAATTGGATTTTCCTCTGCCTTCCCGTTCAAAAATCCTCTCCTTCCTACTACAAGCTATCCTTTCAAATCCAATTATATCTTGATAAAGGTCATCTTCATTTAGGTGATTTCTGCTCATAATAAAATTGCTCAATTCTCTTGAAAATAATCCAACTGCTATTTGTTCCTTAGCTTCATCGAAACTTAGACTTAATTGCCTACATAATTTTGCTTTCTCGTGGAAATAATGGCTTAACGATTCTTTGGCATGTTGTACGTTCGATGTCATCAATTTCCACTTTTCAGTTTGGCTTTTTTCCGCAACAAAAGTTTTCTTAAACGCATTCCTTAATGCCTGCCAATTAGTAAGCTCACCATGTCTTCCTACATACCAATGCTTGGCAGCACCCACGAAATGGCTACGAGCTGTTTCAGAAATGAATGGCTCAGGCCAAGAATGAAGGGTTGCTGTTGTTTCCAGCTGTTTCAACCACAGTTTAGCCGATTGCCCTCCAGCTTCCCCATTGAACTGATAAATCAGGCATTATATTGAAATTTGGTACATCTGGAACCCGATCTGATGATAACACACTCGCAGACCTAAAATTTTGTTCTTGCTGTTGCAACATGGTCAACATTTGCGCGTTCTGTTGGACTAGTAAATTAATCGTACTTAACATTGCTTTAACATCACTGTTTCCATTAACAGTGGATCCTACTTCATTTAGCACACGAGCACTAACGAAATTCTCAAAACTTTCTTCCGAGTAACTCAGTCTACCTTCTGTCAAAAGTAAACTTCAAAACACACCGTCTGACACCTTTGTCCAAATAACCAGCTTAAAACACGTCCAATCTGTGTTCCAACGGACCACCGTCCAACCTTCAGTCCAACCTCTTGGCAACCTCTTCTACCTCTTGGCAACCTCTTCAACCTCTTCAACCCCACACCTGAAGTTGTAGGAGGTCGAGCGGCTCACAAAATAAATAAAGAGAGAAAAAAAAACGTCTTCTAATTATATTCCAATGATGTTTTATAATCTCAACTTTCAAAAAAATCTCTCTTCTAAAAAGACTTCTTTTACACTTCAAAACAATACAATAACTTTTTTTTCAACAAACGGTGTCAAAAACCTATTTTTTTTTCTTGGCCAACTTACTAGTTACAAATTATTTATCGGAATTACTTTATAACAAAATAAACGCAGAAGGCGGCTTAATTTTAAATTTTTAAAATAAGTGGCCTACAATACAAACATAATATCATGAATGTATTTGTTTAGAATATTTTAATACATATTGATTGTGCTATTCTTTTGAAGTTTACTGAAGTTTCCTAATAAAAATAAGCGGGACAGAATACCGACTGCTATGCCGCGATTGACTATTGCATTTGACATTTCACCGAATCATCTTGCGAGTGAATCAGATTTTCAATATCCAATTTCAAAGAACCTTTCTTTCAATCGAAACATCAAAGCCAGTTCTCCCTCTTTTGAACACGTCTAATTTTTATTGGGATGGAAAGATGGGCGCACAAACAAATTACACAAATAAATTTTATAGTTAAAAACGAACAAAAAACTTGTAGGAATGAATATTCTTTAGGTTAAGTCTGAGAGCAGCATCTTTACTTGATATCTGAAACTGCTGTAACAACAATAACTTTGGTTCAACTGTCGCATCAAACATGCAAGAAGTTTCAGGTCTACAAGTCTGAAACTTTATAAATTATTCAGTATTTTCAGTAGCTATTGTTAAGTAACGCGGAAAAACCACAAGAAAGATAATGAAGAGTTCGAAATGACATATCAACTTTATTGAGAAAATGATAACTTTGTCGGAACTTTCACGTACTGACTTGGGACTGTTTGTCAAAAATGATAAAAGGAAAATATATTAAAACTAAAAGACTGCTTCCTTTGAAAAATTGTATATGTATTTGATGAAAAGTGCATTCTTGCTGTAGGTATGCAGCTGCACTCACAAAGTCGTTTGATATCTGGAAAAGAATTTTATATAAATTCACTTCGCTTATTTTAGAGTAACTCTGTTTCTTCGTGACCTATTTCCCTTCAGTGGCAAATAAGTTTTCTATTTCACGAACAGTCACTAACGTATCATCTTAACTTCTCGCAGAGCATAATATCATTAAAGAGCGCTTTAAATATCTAAATGTCTACTTTCAACATTAACTTACAGGATTTAAATGAAGAGTAACGTTTGAAGACCATTATACCGTAGTTCTCTGATACCTTACGTGCTTTCAAGTAGGTATATAATTAAATAATGTCAAAGACAAAATATCAGTTTAGTTCCGAACTTCAACTGCAAGCTGCAGGAGGCATTTCACAGTAAAAGCAACAGCTTGAGTAAAATTATACCTCAAAATTCCAGACGAATTGTATTTAACACGATTATTTTTTGAATCGAAGCAAGGTAGGTAGTTCAAAACGAAATTTTATTTCAATTAATTCACATACAAAGACGTTTGTTTATTTGACGTTTGGCTGGTACTAAAGTAACTAGATTATACATTATAAATGCACCTACAAATTCGCAACTATGGCAACTTATCAACAAGCAAGATTTATCGATAAATACATGTTTAATTGTATGAAAGTTTTATTGTCATGGCAAATAATCGAGAATCAAGGTAGTGAAAAAATCGCGAGAGCTTGCTCGAGCAATTTTTTTCTACTTCCCTTGATTCGAGATTTTTTGCCGAATGGCAATAAAATTTGAATACAATTTGAAATGTATTTATCTTATAAAGAAATGATCTCGAATGTATTTTAGGGAGGTTAATACACAACTACATTATACGGACAATTTAATTGAAAATAAAGGATTTAATGAAATAATAAACATTTTAAATTAACAGAACATATTAAAATATTTAAATATATTGTGTAGAGTTTGACTGATCTTTAGTTACATACATATTTTGAACATTGAATGTGCAATGGTTATATGTTATATTATGATCAGATTTTTTTGCATATTATTATTATTAATGTTTTCAGTGGTAAAATTTTCTTGCCTTATGTTTATATCTCTTGTAGTTTGGATTCCAGAAGGTACAGGTCTCAGGTTGTTTATTAAACTAGCATGATGTTCCTCGTCTAACTGTAAATAAGGGCCTAATGGCTTAGCATTTGCATGTCCAGTCATTTTGATGAGCTGTTCTTCCGGGACACCTGATTTAGCAAGATTTGATACAACACTTGATCGATTTGAATGATTCGTGATTTTGTTTGTCAGAGTATCAAGTCCTATTCTTTCAGCAGATTGTTTGGTCCATTTTCCAATCTCATTTACTCCATAAGGCATATTTTTGTACCATTCAGAATTGCTTTTATTCCAGTAAGGATTTACAGTCAGAAATAGTCGATCTGACGTAATTCTATTAGTGCGTTTAGAAATGAGCTTTTTAAATAACCTTACCGGGCACATATCGAGATTATTGTAAATTAGGCACTAACCACTTACTGTCTGATAATTTTTGAGCTCCACCCTGGCATGTTTTGGAAAAAATCGGGTTGTATTCAATTCTTCCGGTTACGTTACCATTTGATTTATTTTCCTCTTTAAAAAAATGCACTTTGCATTTTGCTGCCTCTCCCCCTCTCCGGGCTAGTTCGAATGCTATTATATGATACAGTTTTTTTTGAAGTCCTTCTGGACATTCTTCGTTCCACAGATTCATTATTGTATATATTTCTTTCTTACTCAGAGCAGTCGAACTTTGCTTCCTCTTTCCGAGAATAGACTGAAGCTGCTTTCGTTTCGCTTTTTTTGCATCCCTTGTTTGTTTGAATTCAATGTCAGTAAATGGATTAAATTTTCGGGCGTACTCTTTGTAGTATTTTTCTTGAAGGAGTTTTGCAGTAACATTCCACATGGTCTTTATAACGCATTCTTTATAATCTTCATATTAAAAGCCCAATCATTCATTATCAGTCCAAGCTCTTGATTTGAAGTAATTTCTAGAAGTTCATATTGACTTTTGATTTTTATGGATGATTCTTGAGTGGAAGAGTAATGTATAAACCTGATTCAGTTTAGGTTTTATTTATTGTAAGAGAAACCATGTGTTATAACTTTAATACATAACTTGACGCACCTCTCTCTGACAGTTGACATACTACTCACTCACTAAAGCCAACGTAAAACTTGTAACTCAAGAACAATTGCTAGCTACCAACTTAAACACAAATATATCACAGAAGTGACTATCAACACCCCCTTGCAATTCTGCGATTATAACAAAAACAAAAACTTACATTTCTGTAACATTTAAAAGATCTCTGAAATAATCAAACTTAGCACAAGCCAGCGGCTTTGTAAAGATATCAGCCTGTTGTCGATCAGTGGGAACATACTTGAGCACAACCTTTCCTTGACTTATACAATCTCTTACAAAATGATACCTAATATCAATATGTTTCGCACGTTTCGACTGAAGCGTTGAATCCATTTTTATACAAGACTGATTATCTTCATTTATAGTTACTGGAAATACATTTTCGTTTAGTATTTCAGACAACATTTGAACTAAGAACAAATTCTCAGTTATACAGGACGACAGTGCAATATACTCGGATTCTGTACTTGAAAGTGACACTACATTTTGTTTCTTAGTTTTCCAGTATATTACATTATCGTTTAGTTTTATAACAAAACCAGTAACACTTTTGCGATCAATAGGGTTGTTGCCAAAATCTGAGTCCACATATGACTCCAAACATACACTGATTTGAGTACTTTTTCTGAACTTAAGTCCATAATTTTCTGTTAATTTCAAATATCTCAAAACTTTTTTCAGATAGTTCCAATGCTCATTAGAATAACAATTTTGAAACTGACTGAAATATGTTATACAATAACTCAAATCTGGCCTGGAGCCTAACATGATATACATCAAACAACCAATTAATTCACGATACAATAACTTGTTATTGCTATCGCCTTTTTCGTAAGATAAATATAATTTAGGTTGCATTGGTAAATCAGAAGGTTTGCAATTATTCATATTAAATTTTTGTAGAATTTTCTTAATCAAATCTTTCTGACTTATACAAAGTTCATTTCCAAATTTCTGAATTTCCAAGCCTAAAAATATTATTTTATCATTTTTGAATTCTTTCATTTTAAATACCTTAGACAATTCAGTTTTAACATTTACCAATTCATTAAAATCCTTTGAAAACAAAATCAAGTCATCAACATACATTAACAAGAACGTTTCAATTTTAAAATACAGACATGAATCCATTTTGGAACGTTTGAAACCCAGTGCTACCAGACTCTCATGAAATACAGAATTCCAGCATTTAGGAGCCTGTTTCAATCCGTAGAGGGATTTGTTTAATTTACAAACTAAATTCGGGTCATACCCTTCAAGCCCTTCTGGCTGAAACATATACACGGGATTTTCCAAAGTTCCATAAAGGAATGCTGATTTTACATCTAGTTGCTGCACATGAAGATTATGCTGAACATACAACGAAAGCAACACTCTAATTGTCACCATCCGAGCCACAGGAGCATACACATCTTCGTTTAATGAGCACTGTTGAAAACCTCGAGCAACAAGACGTGCCTTTCTCACTAGTTTTCCGTTCACTACCTTTTCACGAAACACCCACTTTGAGTCTATTATCTCAGTATTTTCTGGAGCTGGCACTAATTCCCACGTTTCACTTTCTGCTAATGAGTTCAACTCTTCCTCAATTGCTTTTCTCCATCCATTTTCAGAAGATATTGCTTCAGTAAATGTCTGGGGTACTGTTGATAGCAAATTTCCAGCAGATAATGCCACCATTAAATTTGCTTCATAATCTTCATAATTCAGTTCATAATCATCAAAGCGTTTTGGCACTTTCTTATTTCTTACACTTTTTCTGACGCTTTCTTCTTCAATTTCCTCATTCGCAATTTCTGGAGTACTAACAGGGGTTTCTTTTTCGATCATATTTTTATTTTGTTTTGGCTCATCATTAATCTCCATTACAGGGAAATCATTTTTACCCTTTTCGTCAAAAATGACATTTCTTCCAAGGATAATTTTTCTGTCATTTGAGTCCCAAAGCCGATAACCGTTATCTGTGTAACCAACCATGATCAACTTACGGCTATGCGAATCAAGTTTTGAATGCCTGTCTTCTTTTGGTATTAAGTTGTATGCAGTACACCCAAAAAGTTTGATTTTATCCAAATTTGGCTTACAATTATACCAAACTTCAGCCGGAGTCTTCAAATTTGCCAAAGCTCTTGTTTCAGTCCTATTTATAAGATAAATAGCTGCCCTAACAGCTTCTCCCCATAGAGTCTTATCTAACTTAGAATCAAAAATAAGACACCTAGCCTTTTCTAATATCGTTCGGTTAAAGCGTTCAGCTACACCATTTTGTTCTGGATTACGGGCTATAGTAAACTGACACTTGATTCCATGTTTGACACAATATTCTTTAATAGCATTAGAAGAGTACTCCCCCCCATTATCACACCTAATTCTTTCTATTCGGCTTCCAAACTTTGCCTCAACAAGATTAACATATTCCTCAAATTTTCCTATAACCTCACTTTTCTTACTGATCAGATAGCAAACACAAAAATGTGAAAAATGGTCAACAAATGTAACAAAATAACTTTTCCCATCATAAGTTGGAGGATTTATTGGACCACAAACATCACTCGAAACTACTTCCAAAATACGTTTCGCTTTCCTATCTTCTGGAACAGTATTAAATGGTAACCTCGACTGCTTACCTTGCAAACATACTTCGCACGTGTATGGGGCTGCATACTTGGATGAATGTCCCATTCGTCTATGAAGCAACATTGTATCCTCAACCGTTGCATGAACCTCAGGAACAAGAAGAACTTTGAGTGTTACGATATATAAATTTCCGCACAGTTTCCCTTTCAACAAAACTTTACCATCTCTAACAATAAGCACTTGCTGTTCTTTAAATATTACTTCTAAACCATTTTCTTCAAGTTTCTTTACAGAGAGTAAATTATGAAAGAGTTTCTCACACACCCACACTTTCTTCATTGAAATAATACGCCCATTTTCAGACTTCAGTTTTAGATCGCCTTCTTTCTTAGCTTCTATGCACTCACCTTGCTTGGCAACATTTATGTTGTGGTTTACAGTTTTTTTATTCAGTAAAAACTGACTCATATTTATACTAACCAGATGATTTGTCGCGCCACTATCTACGACAAACTTCACTTCGTTAAAATCCAGCTGACCGCTTGACAGTGCATCATTTGACACTGTCAAAAATGATATTTCCTCTTCTTCACTGTTTTCCGCTATATTGACCTGCTTTTTCTTTTCTTTAGGACACTGGTAGCGCATATGACCTTTTTCTTTGCAATAATGGCATCGAAAAGGAAAAACTGAACTACTACTACTACTACTTTTCATAAATTTTCCTGTACCTCGACCTGCACTTACATTTTGCTTTTTCGACCAATTCTTACTTTTAAACCCAGCAAATGTAGCATTACTGTTTTCACCTTCATCTAACTTATTTTTCTGCTGTCTTGCTTCTTCCATTAACAACTTATTTTTTACAAATTCAACTGTGACTTTCGTCTCATCTTGACAAAACATAATGTCGATTGCGGTTGTCACTGCTTGATATGATTCAGGCATCGCAGATAAGAGTTGCGACACAACTTCACTATTTTCGAGTTTTCCACCAGCACTTCTTAACTCAAACACAATCTGTTCAAACTCTGTTAAAAATTGGTTTAAAGATGTTCCATCAGAGAATTTTAGACTTCTCAACTTTCTCTGCAACTGAACTTGATTTGAAATTCCTTTCTTTTGATACGCTGCTTCTAGGCCATCCATGATTTGTTTGGCAGTAGTTTTTGTTTTTACCATTTCTAGAACATTATCAGATAAACATTGAACTATAATGTTACGAGCCTTAACATCATTTTTCTTAAAAATTTCCAATTCTGCTGGTACTTCTGGAGGTGTCTGTGAAATAACATCCAATACATTGGCTTGCTCTAGGAGTAGTTTTACACGAAATTCCCAGTTAGAAAAACCACTTCCATCAAACGGTTTCACACTGAACAACTGTTGATTTCCTGACGCCATCTTATTCACACAGCTTCTGTTTTCTTTTACAACTTCCTTACTTTCACCTTTCCACTGAACAAGTCTACACTATTACTTTCTTGTCTTCTGGGCCCATAACCTATGGATGATTCTTGAGTGGAAGAGTAATGTATAAACCTGATTCAGTTTAGGTTTTATTTATTGTAAGAGAAACCATGTGTTATAACTTTAATACATAACTTGACGCACCTCTCTCTGACAGTTGACATACTACTCACTCACTAAAGCCAACGTAAAACTTGTAACTCAAGAACAATTGCTAGCTACCAACTTAAACACAAATATATCACAGAAGTGACTATCAACAATTTTTAACTGTACTCCTCGGAGTAACACTGTAAAGTTTTTTGAATATCTTCCAAAGATTCTTGGCCAAATCTTGCCATTTCAAAACGACGATGTTGTAAGAAAACTCGAAAATAATATGACAGTGACAGTTGCCAAGGTAGAAATTTCAAAACTATCATTCACAGCATAGTTGATTAAAAGCAAGGCGCATATTTATCAGTTATTGGGAAAGCTAGGTAGGTTTTTATCGTTTACAATGACAGTTGATTGGTCGATTTTAAGAAATTGAAGAAATATCATTGGCTCTTAGAATAGGCGTGTATTAACCGAAATAATACACGCCACGTGACCCAAATGAAATGTTTCAATTGGCCAATTTGACGATGAAAAAAATAATCAATAATAAAGACTATGTCTACAGAGAAAGTATGAGTTTATAAAACTGTATGCGGCACGCATGTCAAAGCTCTTCTCACACCAGCCAATTTGAGGGGGTATATTCAACAATACGATAGTGGAAAATGAGACAATAGGCGGTAATATTGAAAGGGAAATTTTGGCTCGACTCGAATTCTAAACGCGTGTCTGTGGTCCCGGCCAGAATTTTACCTTCCGTAGTATGAAATTTTCTTACAGCAGGGTGGAATTATTCATGGAGAAATCCAGATTTAGATTGTTGTAAGTGAATGATTCCAAGTTCAAGTACGGTCACGCAGCGAGTAGACAAAGTTTCTTGAATCCGTGACCAAATCTATCTGAGTTCGAAAAAGTCCACATCTGTTCGTTCATGTGAACCAGAACTGCAACGTTTTCTCGTCCTCGACAGTCTTGGGCACTATTCGTAATGGAACGGATAAACGTGAAGTACCCATCAATGAATTTTGCTTTGTTGAAGTCTGGTATCCTCGTTACCAATGAAAGCGTGGTATATATTTAATACAATTCTAGTAGTGATAGAAACACTTAAAGATGGTAGTTTTATGAAGCGAATAACACAATTTGTACCAATCTCTGTTATGAAACAGATGCTCCATAATGTAACTGTGGAAAAAAATGTTTATAAGCATATGACCATGAGAAAAAACTGAACTGCCCATAAGCTGGGAACGTGTACCACAAGCTTGATTTTCAAGGGAGTTTTATTTCTTAAACAAGCACGCATTTTCTTGCAGAAATATGAAAATAATGAGATTTTCTTGTGTACACTTGTTTAATCGTAGCAAACAATTTTTTTGTGTGTGGGTGCCTTCAAGAAAAGAGCTCGGTATTTATTTATTTATTTATTAACAATGCTATTTTTGGATCAACCCATTTTATTATCTAATACTGGGCCTTATTTTATAAGTTACTCGCTATAAAAAGAAAATATTTATTCTACTTGTACAAGATCACCCGACACCCGCCCTCTAAAAAGGATCCTCGAAGTATTCTTGAAAAGTCACATGAGTGGATAGTACAAAATAGAATTCCCCAAATTCCGCAATTTTCTCTCCAGTAAATTTCCTTAATAAAATGTTTTCCTTATATATGTGCGCTAGGGTCTCCAACCCGTAATAAAAGTAATAAAGCCGAGATATTTATAGATCAATTAGGTAAAGGTAATTATGTACAATATAAGGGCTTTAATTTGCGAAATTTACGACCCTAGCTCATCTAGGGTCAGATTATTGTTATTATTCCTAATAATATTCCCAACATATTTGGTTGGGGGTGATTTCCTTTATTTTCCCTGAAGGAATAGTCGTAATATCTCAATTTAATTATTAGACTCGATTAGAACCGCAGTAAGTAATTAATTGCTTCATAGGACAGAGCAGTTGGACAAGATAATAAGATAAGGTGCCTTTGAAGGATATTTGCAGGATAATACCACGTAATTATTGATGCTGGAAAATTATGCGCAACAGGTGGTTAAATCTGATTAATTTAAAAGTAAGTAATAAAGTAGCACGACTGGACAATAACATTATGCTGCACCTTTAGTTATTTATAATTGCTAATTATAAACTTCTTGATTACGAAAACGTTTTTATTTTAGAATCTAAAAACAATACATACATTATTATTTTTCATTGGTTATTTTTCTAGTAGAAACTAACACTCGCAAATAAAAGTCCAGTCTCATTACGCTGCGAGATGTACTAGCCCGTAGCTGATTCGTCACCAAATCGATGGGATTGTCTTATTTGCTGAACCAGTTTCAATGTTGCGTCCTTGATTTAAGAACAATTCAAATTCAGATGTCAAATCGATTTTTCGTAAAATTTTCCTAAATCAATTTTCGACCCTTTTTAATACTTTTCTTTTCGCACACAAATTATTTATGTTTAACTCGCTGTAACTTTTTTCAGCAAAAATATTAATGTTTGGTTTCTTCAGTCTTTGTCCGTATTTGGTCTCGCATATGTATATGTCAATTCCGAAAAATAAGATTACTTACCCGATACATGAAAAATACATTACACAAATTTGTGGTCTAGCAAGAAAACATTTTTTTTTCATAAAATTGGAAAATTGTAGAGACAACGTGAGTACACTGTGATGATCAGCACAAGTATAACTCTTTTCGTTGCTGAAATACAACAAGAAAAGAATTAAAAAGGGTCGATCTTTTCGCGGCCTTAAAATTCGAATCCGGCAGGTTATTTTACATAAAAATCAGCTTAATTTTCTTGTGTGTTCGAGTTGTATAGAGGGTGTCGAATTAGAGCACCTTGCTCCTCGACTAAATGTGTTTGTTTCTCATCAGTTTAAAATCTTGCATTGACAGTGTTAGGCATGAGCGAATTATATCAACAGGAAACAGGTACATGGAAAGTCTGCTGTTTTTAGTTCAAACAAATTAAATATTGGCCTTGTTCCGATTACCTAATTGAAAATTAGTTCATGTAAAACGATAAGAGCTTCCCGACAGACTTCAAACGATAAATAGTGCGAGTCCTACAAAATGTAATTTTCCTCATTCTAATTCTACTAAAAAGAGACAGATAGGTACATATGTGTCGAGTATCGTCAACTGCGAGAATGTTATATATGGTTAGCAGTTAGCAGACAGGGTAAGCTGTCGAGACCCTTGAAAATGCCACTGACAGAGGAAAATGTGGAAATGTGCAGCTGCAATAACCTAATATTTTCGCCGAGATATAATTTTATGAAGGCGTTTTCAAGCTGTCACTGCAAAATGTAAATGTTAGAAAAGCAGTAAATTCTGAAGTAACGCCAGTTTTTACCTGCATTTGTCAGAAGCCGCGGCCTCAGTATTATTATTCTGGGCTGGGGGCATAAAATCTAAGTATGGGATTTGCTTTTAGTAGTGTGAAGGACTCTTAAAATCGGGTTAGACATAACGCAGGGCATACGATGAACAAAACTGCAGCACTACCCTTTTATCGTCAATAACGTAACTGTTCCTGAATCTAATAGATAGTTTACATTTTTTCCTTTCTCTCTTCGGTACTGGAATCACTGCTAGTATAGAGCGACACCCAAAGACGTTTATGCTGTATAATAAAATATTTTGATTGTCAAATTATTGTTGTGAATTAAGACTATAATTCTCGCAATGTTATGGCGAAGGCGCCGGGTAACTTTACCAAAAAGTCTGTGCCTTGACATTATTATTGATAATCCTCTATTAGTTCAGAACTTTTCTTTATTTCTTTGTTAGTAGCAAACGCTGGTTCATTTTCTTTTAATACAAATGGAAAATGGACGGGAAAGCTTCATCTTCGTATAATTTAGAGTTCATTTACGAACAGTAAAAAATCTCTCTTGTTCTTTTGTTCAACGGAATTTTGGGTATACAGGGTGACTTACGGAAACCGTTGACTATAGATATTTCCTGAAACAATTCGTTTAAAAATCTGTGAAAATTTGGAATCGTGCATAAAAGCCTACGAACTTTTTAATGGAAATATTTTCAAATTTGTGGCACTCCCTGTTATACTGGAAATGGATACCAACTTATTTTTTTAAATACTTTTACTTTTCACAGGATGCCTCTAATTTGTTTAAGGGTGTTGTTAATTTGATCTCGTACTGAACAAACTTTAAATTTGGTGTAGTCAATTTATTGCACAGGTTAGAAATGTGTGTTGCTGCAGAAGGACTCCTATTTGAACATTTAATCAAATGATTACGTTATCACATTATTAGTATTACTATTTTAACGTAGTTTTGAAGCTACAATGTATGTAAAACGTTCTTGAACACCCGGTATGAATCTGATCGCACGACGGGGAGCAGATGTTACCAACCAACGTCCTTTAAAATTCATATAGACTTCTCCCACTTTTAGAAACAAACTTTGAGTAAAAGGGGTAGGTAGGAAAATACAGAAATGGAATAAATTCATGACAGTCGTTCGCGGATCGTGAGGAAACTTTCTCATTTCATGCTGTGCTGTCCTATTTTCGTTGTGATTTTCTTATAGAATCAGCAGAGATAGAGCCTCGGGGTTTTCGCGAATCTTAGCTACTTTTTTGAGTATAATAGGATGCCGAAACCAGAATTTGGATATCATTTTTACTTTTCGAGAAAAAAATAATGTTGAGGTTTATCGATTTTCAAAAACTCTCCAATTCTTTTTGTACTAAGCAGACTAAAACTGTTATGATTGACTCCTATAGAACTTTTTCCAAGGTATTCAGTGGCGCACGTAGTTTTTTTCTAGGGAGCGTATTTTTTGAGTTATGGCATAAAGTTGAATTTTTTAAATGGAAATCATAGTAGAGTTTGGTCTACTTCGAAAGGTCTTTTTTTAAGCTATCAAAATACACTGCCGGACAGAAAAAAACGGACACATGTTTTTATGTTTATTTTGAGGCCCTACAATATTTTTATGTTACTTAACTTATGCAAATAATTAACGATTGCCCTACTAGTGAGACAAAAGAAAGTTTTAGCTGAATATTGCACCTTTCGTAAGCCTATAAACAGCCAAATCAGCATTTTGACTCTTCATGCATCTTTATTGAAACATCAAAATCTTTTGCCTTATTGGGCTGCTCTCTATTTTCTATTGGTTTTTTGGTGAAATTTCATTTGTAAATGTCGGCTTTTAACATTTTCCATACAATGCACCCCGAAATTTGTTCACAAATTGTTGCTTTAAGCCACGATAGCCGAAGAGTGCGGTATATTGCTCAAGTGCTGAATATACCCCGTAACACAGTGCAAAATGTACTCTTGCGATTTCGTGAAACTCATGGGTTTGTAAAGAAGGTCGGATCTGGTCGTCCACGGACTGCGAACCATCAAGATGTCCGTTTTCTCCATGTTGCTGCGCTGCCCGATCGAGCATTGCCATCACCTATTCTTGCTGGACGGTTAGCCGAAGTTCGAGGAGTGGCAGTTTCAGCCAGAACAGTTCGGAAAAGGCTAAACGAATATGTTTTGACTTCAAGAAAGCCAGCTACGGGTCCCCTGTAGACCGTAGAACATCGCAGAGCATGACTTGCATTTGCGCGGCAATACGTAAATTGGGACGAACATCAATGGAGGAACGTGCTCTTCTCGGACGAGTCAAGATTTAGTGTCAGGTCACCAGATTGACGTGAAAAGTGTGGCGAAGACCAGGGGAGCGGTACAGTCAATGTTGTATATCTCCCAGGGTCAGTTTCAATGGTGGTAGCATTACGGTGTGGGCTGGAATATCTCTGAGGGCTGGCACAGAATTGATTTTCATTTAGAATGGAACAATGACTGCACACCGATACATTGTTGAGTACCTGGAACCCCATGTCACACCATATATGCCATTTATAGCGGACAATTTTGTGTTTATGGATGACAACGCCCACCCACACACAGCGAGAATTGTTACCGAGTACCGTGAAGAGGTTGGTATTGGATGTCTCCCATGGTCAGCCAATAGTCCAGACGTGAATCCCACTGAACATATGTGGGATCAGCTTGGGAAAAGGATTAGACGGCGCCAACCCCTACCAGAAACATCAAATGGCGCTTCAAGAAGAATGTGAACAAATACCCCAAGAATCTATTGATAGCCTCATTTAGGGCATGCCACAACGTTTAAGGGAAGTAATAAGAGTTCGTGGTGGTAACACCCATTATTAATTTGGTTCTACTAGTGTGCTTTTCCTTTTAATATTTTTTTTTGTTTGTCTTTTCAAGTTCTTAAGTAACAGTTGATCTCTAAAAAATATCCGGAGATATGGCATTTTTGGTGTAAGGGAATTTTTTCCTTCCTCCACTCCTTATTTCATAAGCTAGATCAAAAAGCTATTAAACTAATTTGCAGGGTATTACGAGGATATTTTGAGAAAGCTGAAGGATTCCTACATTTCCATTTGAATTTTTGAAGAAAATGTGGATTGTCCATTTTCTTTTAAAATTGTGCCCTCTAGCGGGGAAAATTGAAAGCTAAAAACATTTTTGATGAATTTTTATGGTCACTTTTGTAAGAAGATTTTTTTCCGAAATCTGTAGGAAGAATAGTTCCTAAGATAGCCGGTCGCCAACCTTAACCGGACACCCGGTGTATCTTAGCAATTAAGTATAACTTCTATGGAAAACTTTATTTGACTTTTCGATTTCTCCTTATAAGCTGTTTCATTCTGAGACTTCAAAAAGCTTGATTCAAAAATTTTTAATTTTGCAAATATACATTTTTGTATTTTCTGCGCACCCTGTACGACAAAATCAAAGTTTCTCAACGTGAATCGTATTTATATAACAAGCAAAAGAAATTATAAAGAATTACTTTTTTTCGAAAAACTGAAAATAAAAGTTTTTACAAGTATAGTTAAGTCCATCTGTGGACACACTGTATTGTTATATTGTTATTTCAAAAAAAGGCGACTATTTTGGTACTTTTTTAAGTTTTTAGATACCCAGAAAGAAGACAACCAAGCAAAATGATGTTTTCTAGATTAAAATCAAATTTAATTCACTATGGGTCATTCAATAAATGTTGTTATCGAACTTTGCCTGGGATACCCTTACATTAATGGTATCTATTTAGAGTCGCCCTGTATAGCAACCTTTTAAAATTTCTGCTTTTATTTTTCGTGTTTTACTCACAATTTATATAAAGGCTCAGTTTGTACAAATTGGAACATGACTTGCCAAGTGAAGGTTTTACAAATCGTTTTTTTTTTTACAAAAGGTAGGATGGTATTACATGAACTGAGCTCATTTAATGAATTAATTACTTTATCTCCTAAATCCGAGGTTGCTCTTTCGGCTGTTAGAGGATGTATATCAGGAAATGAACAGGTAAATTATGAACTTCTTAGTAAGCCCCCTGAATTAGGCGGTCCGTTTTAAGTCTTCAGGTAGAGGATGGACTTAATGAAAATTAAACGTCACTAAAATGGATATTATGCCCTAACCCATCAGCAAAATCTAGGGTTATTGTTTAAAAGCGAAATTTTAGTTGCTTGGAGCACCTGACCACTCGAACGAGAATTGACTTTCCTAATAAATTAGATAGTGTTTATTAAATTTATTATTAAGTACTTAAAGAAAGAAGGGCTATGCCGGATGCAATAATTTTATATAAAATACTGAATAACAGCATACATTTTCGAGATAGTTTGCAATATATTACATCTAATATTTTGCTAAAAAATTAGGTGTTAACGTGTTGTTTTTCTGACTTTTTATAAAGCAACCAATTATTACCCTAACTTCCTAATTTTTAAGAAGACTACAAGCGTTGCTGTCAATCAACACTGCGAATATATTCAAAACTTGTGTGTGTAGTTTCAATTATTCTTCTCTGCCCATCAAAGAGAAATATACATCATCCTGTCAAATACCTTCAGTTTTGTTACTTTTTCCACGTCCCACGCAAAATTAAATAAAAATGAGCTGCGTGAAAATAGAAAAGAAATTATCACATTGACTACAGAGTCTAGACCGTATCGATGATTAGCGACTTGCCAACATTTCGTCCACCGCCACAATCTCAAAAAATGTCGGATGATTTTGAAGAAGTGTCAACCACGATTCATGGAATTACTTGATTTAAGTTGGCGAGCGGTCGAGGCGCGAGGCGTTGGCGCCTGCCACAGCCTGCATCTAACTCACCAGGAAGCAAAAGTAACCATTTAGACAAAGGCCGGGGGGGGCTACAATATCCTTTAGAATAGGAAAGACGATACGATTACTCAAAATCATATAATCTTCTAAGCTTATGTCAATCTGGAATTTACCAAACGCACGGAAGGAAACAACTTTCACTGTTTAGCTACTTTAACCAATAATCAATAGTTTGAAAGGGAATTTTGTTTACACACTGAATGTTTGTATAGTGCCCGTTGTAAAAATAATAGTGTAATTCTGTTTCAATGGGAAGGAAATGCGTGACGTTATAACGAATTAAAGCAGGGGCTAATAAGCTTAAGTGGTAGTAAAAACATAATGGTGTGAATAATTAGGTTTTTACGCGACAATCAAAGAAAAAGGAATTAAATATAGGGGAAAATTTCAATGAAATTTTTATTATTCCGCGTATTAGGCAAAGAGGTGTGTAATGGAATCGTAATTAACATCATAAATTTACGGTGAAACAGTTTTTGTCGGAATCATGGCCCTTCTCCGCGAAGAATTCATTAGACGTTGTTTTTTGACGAAATGGAGTAGTAAATTATCTTGTATATCCTTCTATAATTGGATATGTTAGTCAGGCCTGCCCAGCTGATAAGAGAGTAACTTGATCCTGCTCGTAGTTGATTAAGGATTTGCTGGATAGAGTCTGTCGATTCAATGCCAGAGAAACTGTATGTTCGTTAATAAAGAAGTAAATTGCATTTTAACAACCGGAGTAGAAACTTATACTTAAAGAGAATTTAAATTCATCAGAAGTAAGGAAGGTGTCGTAGGTACATAATGGCAGAAGACAACCAAGCAAAATGATGTTTTCGAGATTAAAATCAAATTTAATTCACTATGGGTCATTCAATAAACCTAGACACAAAATGTATAATAAAGAAAACAGGGAAGAGGAAGAAATAAATGTTTAATCGTTGGTTGAGGCGACACCAAAAACTTCTTGTCGCGAAATCGAATCACAAGTTGGTGTTTCCAAAACAAAAGTTCAAAAAATATTTTTAAAAGGCAAATATAGGCCATACAAAATTCAAATTATTCGCCATCTCTTCCCGGGAGATCAAGAAAGAAGGCTTAATTTTTGTAGGTGGTACTTAAATAAAATTCATGAAAATCCAGAATTTGGGCGGTCTGTCATTTGGACAGATGAAACTTTCATAAGCAGCCATTATATATTCCGTTATATAATCGATCTTAAAATTTCTCGACGAGATAAAAGATAATTGCGGTCATGTTTCCAATGTTTGGGCTGGCTAATCAGTCTATGCTCCGCTTAACTAATAAATTGCTTGATCGATATTATTATATACAAAAATTACTTTATCAAACGCTGTTTGAAATATTGTCTAATTATAAACCAATTACTAACAAGTGCTATATTTAAATTTCCCCTGGCACAGGTGCGCGAAATTCATCACCTCTTAAAACACTTCGTTTGTTTAGAAAAACAACATAGAGAGACTCAAAACAATGGGCGAATAATTATTTTAACCAAGAGCACTCAAAAATCATCAAAGAACATATTTACGGTTACTGCAACTCAATCATTTAAATTTTACATACGTACGTACACTTTCACGCCTTTGAAGTCTTTGATATCTCCGTTATACAATTATTAGAGGAAAGTTATTACTCGTGCATGTGACGTGATTTTGAGCGGGAAGCCTGAAATAATTTATTCTCTGCATTTACAAAATTACAGGATTTTTTAAACGTTTCGAGTCTGAGAGCAATTCTCTACAGTCTTGTAAGTCGTTTCCGAAGAAAATAGTGTTGCACCATACGCAGAAACTGTCCTGCCCATCGTCTCTTCCTTACGAAGTGTAGGACCTGTCTCTTTTTCCATTGCTTCAAGATTTCCTGGTTCTAATTCCTTCTTGGCCAACACCTCTTCTTTCTATGCTCAGATCTCCACTTCCATATTTTCAGTTGTCTCTAACGTAATCCAGAGCTTTCTGTTTTAGTCCTTTCCTTTTTTTTGGATTTGGATTGCTGTCTATTTTCTTGTGTTACGTCTCTATAGTTTTTCGTTTATAATTTTATTAGTACTGTTCGGCTATCACTTCATGAACCGCTACTGGAAACTGCCGTTGCATGCTCTATCTTTTACCAACGTAAAAATGATAGTCTGGAAAAATTTAGTCAACTGCTGTGACAACAGAATGTAGAGATTACTTTCCATATAAATGCAAGCAAAACCTCATATTACAGGAAAATTCTGTAAAACAGAGTGGGTATTCTGTATCGAACAATATGCAGGAACTTCCGGCTTCAGAATCCCCAACGACTTATTTCAAAGCAAAATGAATGCAGCGCACATGATTTCTTTACAAGAAATACTTTTAGTTTTATTCAAATAGGTAGTACATGGTGCATAAAAGTGTTTGTTCCTTGTTCGTTGAACCCGAACAGAACGCGAGAGGAAATTTTATTTTCAATGTTTGGATTCGACATAAAAGCAAATAAGAAGTTTAAACAAAAATTGAGCAGAAAATTGCGTGGTGGAAAGCACTTTACTACGGAAGCGCTGAAAGGCCACGTAAAAATTTTTCATTAACACGATAATAATTCCCAATTCCTTGAAAGTCGACAATAATTTACAGTTAGTACGCCTTATCACGACAAAAAAAGTCGAGTTCGCACTTTCTATCTGCACAATAACGTCGAATTCGCATTTTGCATATCGACAATAATGTCGAGATCATACACTATATCTGGAAATTAATGTCGAGTTTGCGTTAACTATCTGGGAATTATTGACGAGTTCGCTTCAACTATCTGGGAATTATTGTTGAGTTCGCCCTCTTTTATATTTCGATAATGCAGTGTCTACAGTAGAGTGCGAAATGAAGCTTTCGCCTGCATTAATAAACTGTTAAACTTCATGCTCCGCAACCCGCAAGTAACCGTCGTGGCTCAGTAAGAAAATGTATGAGGAGTTTTTGTTCGAATCTCAGAGGATCCCTTTTCTTTTTTCTTCTAGTTTATTGTAATTTACAGAATTTTGCATTCGTTGTTTTGTGTCCGGTGTCCCTTCAGAAAAAGCATTTTTTAAAAGAAAATTCGCTATTACTAATGAAAACAATAAACAAGGGAATAATAGTACGCTAAAACGTTGGATGTCTATGCATTGGCAAAACCTAGCTGGGATATAAATAAACGCGTAGCGAGACGTTCCCGGTTATGTCTCATTCAGTGGGTCTGCATTACGCTCCGAAATCGTACCAGACATTAAGAGACAGATGTATACAAAATCTGCATAAGTCGCAACCGTCCACCGAACGTACCTACTTGCGCATGCTTGGTATGCATCTAACAAATATAAACGACGAAGTAGAATATACTATATCTATCGCCTTTTCTCTGTCACGTTTTTTGCACATGCAAGGAATGGGGAGTTGTTTGTATTAATGTAATAGGTATATGGTCTCATTGTAAGTTTCGAAAACCCAAATAAAAGCGTTTGTTTATTGCGGTCAAGCTTCCTACAATGCATTTAATTTTCATGGTTACCCCAACAGCTTTTGAAGCCAGGCGAAAGCTTCATTTCACTCTACTGTAGACACTGTATTATAGAAATATAAAACAGGGCGAACTCAACAATAATTCCCAGATAGTTGAAGCGAACTCGACAATAATTCCCAGATAGTTAACGCAAACTCGACATTAATTCCCAGATATAGTGTGTGATCTCGACATTAATTCCCAGGTAAAGCCTGTGATCTCGACATTATTGTCGAGATGCAAAATGCGAATTCGACATTATTGTCCAGATAGAATGTGCGAACTCGACTTTATTGTCGTGATAAGGCGTACTAACTGTAAATTATTGTCGACTTTCAAGGAATTGGGAATTATTATCGTGTTAATGAAAAATTTTTACGTGGCCCTTCAGCGCTTCCGTACTTTACCGAGTCCCCGAGTGTTGCTCCAATACACAAAATCGTGAACAAGGCAGAACATTTTTAAACGGTGATAATGTACCGTAGTGCTACAAATTTAAATTACAATCTCTGCTTTATGACTTACGAGTGCAATGTAACTACTAAAACATAGATCCAGAAAAGGTTGTGACCTATCCGTTTTAATCGAAAAACAACGTTTCTACGTAACTATTACTTAAGTTATAGTCGGGGAGCAAGGTGCTCTAATTTAACACCCTGTATACAACTCGAACACACACAGGAAAATGAAGCTGATTCTTACTTAAAATGACCTGCCGGATTCGAATTTTGAGGTCGCGAAAAGATCGGAAATTGCGAAAATGAGGGAAAATCGATTTTTCATACAATTTTCCTAAATCAATTTTCGACCCTTTTTAACACTTTTCTTGTTGTATTTCAGCAACGGAAAGAATTAGAGACCTGTTTTTTCGTGGAATATACACTGAAGTATGCTGATCACCACAGTTTACTCACGTTGACTCTACAATTTCCTAATTTATGAAAAAAACATTTTTTTCTTGCTAGACCACAAATTTGTATAATGTATTTTTCATGTACTGGGTAAGTAATCTTATTTTTTGAAATTAACATATACATATGCGAGACTAAATATGGACAAAGGCTCGAAATTATTTTCGGTGAAGAAACCAAACATTAATATTGTTGCTGAAAAAAGTTACAGCGAATTAAACACAAATAATTTGTGCGCGCTAGCCGCGCTGAGCCGTGTATTAGTGGTTTAGATGTAGGCGTACAAACGCTGCATTAATGTCGAGAACATTTGTATTTTTTATTCAGATAAATTGCATTTCCCCTCACATAACCATGATATTATACATTGCACATTAGATTTCATGTATGCACATCGAAAAGAACAAGTAAAATTTTCACATTTACAGAACTGTGTTATTGTAACACAATCGAGTTTAGAGCTATTTGGGAATGTTATTGGCATAATAACGTCATTTTCCATGTACTATCCATATTTTAGGATGTTTGGGATATTTGGGCTTATTTGCCAAGCCGTCTTATATACAGCACACTTCCTCGACACATAGTCGCACGTCTCCAATGGGCACAGGAACATAGGGGCTGGCGTTTACCCAGTGGCGCAATATCATTTTTCTGATGAGACAAAAATTTTGTGATTATCGAGGTGAAAGGGTCTGGAGGGGATCGGAACGACAAGAAAGACTTGCTTTTGCCAGAGAAGTTGTTGTTCCTTATCAAGGCGGAACGGTAATGTCTCTTGATACATATAATGTATGGTCGCCGCACTCCACTTATTCAAGTGCCGCAAACCTCTCCAACGAAATTGGAGAGAATTTCGTTTTTATGGACGATAACGCCACACCCCACCGCACAAAAAGGGTTGCAAATTTGCTTCATTTAGGGAATATTCAAAGAATCAATTGGCCAGCAAACTCACCTGACATGAATTCTTGTGAGAACGTGTGGGATATGCTAAAAAGGACCATTTTAAATAGATATAACCCCCCCCCCCCTTTCACCCTTCAGGAGCTAATTGTTGCTGCTCAAGAAGAATGGAACAACATACCGCAGGAAGCCATTAATAACCTTTTTATTGGATTGTACAGACGTGTTAATGTTTTGCTCGAGAACAGAGGAGGACATACTGGTTATTGACATCTTCGTTTTTCACATTTTTTGAAGACTTCGGTCTTTTCAAAAAAAATAATTTGGACATTTTCTTACATTTAATTCCTGGCCTTGTACTCCTTCCATGAGAATAACCTTACATGTGATAAAGTATTTCAATAAAATGTAGAATTGAATCCACATACCTATTTGTTAGAATTATTTTTGTTTACGTTTCAAATTAATTCAGGGGCCAAGAGTTATGGCCATGTGTGTATTATCAAAGATAAAAACGCGCGAACCTAATGTATCTAATGTATACCTATCAACCTAACAGCGCGGCTAGCACTCACAAATTATTTGTGTTTAACTCGCTGTAACTTCTTTCAGAAACAATATTAGTGTTTAGTTTCTTCACCAAAAATAATTTCGAGCCTTTGTCCGTATTTAGTCTCACATATGTAGATGTTAATTCCGAAAAATAAGATTACTTACCCGCTACATGAAAAATACATTACACAAATTTGTGGTCTAGCAAGAAAACATTTTTTTTCATAAAATTGGAAAATTGTAGAGGCAACGTGAGGACACTGTGATGATCAGCACACTTCAGCGTATATTCCACGAAAAAAGCAAATAACTCTTTTCGTTGCTAAAATACACCAAGAAAAGTATTAAAAATGATCGAAAATTGATTTGGGAAAATTTTACGAAAAATCGATTTTCCGGCATTTTCTCAATTTCCGATCTTTTCGCGACCTCAAAATTAGAATCCGGCAGGTCATTTTACATAAGAATCAGCTTAATTTTTGTATGTGTTCAAGTTGTATAGAGGATGTTTAAAACGTATCTTTCAGGCGGTCTGTTCCCCGACTATTAGAAACATCAGGGTTTTTCAGCGAATAGTTAAAAGTTTGAAATTGAACCGTAAATACAACGTTTTTCAATTTTTTCACTTTTCTACCCCATTTTTATATTAGCCAATTTTTAAAACATAAATAATGAACAATAAGCAGTTTTTGCAAAGAAAATTAAATAAGGCAGTAGGAAAAATAATGGATCTGAAACACTGAAACTGAAACACAGTTCTCTTGATGCCATTAGCCTCTTGAAGATGCTTCTGAGTTCTGATGCCTTTCTAGATCGTTTCTAAATAAGTAGTGAATTGTCTTTCACAGCGATGTTCAAATAGCTCGGTTCGTATCAGAATAGAACATGTGGCGCCTTTTATTGGCCAATTCCTACAACCATGTGACATATGGCGCGAGCACTGTTGTGTCGGTAGAATAGATTCCTACAGGAACGCAGGTATCATAGATTCCTATGGGATAGCAGGTTTCACGGGCGCCATCCACTGAACCATTACCGACTGCGACTAGATTAATTCCTGCTAAGCAGGGTACCTCAAGTCTTATGGCGCTATCTAAGTCGCTCATCTGTCAATGTAGTTGAGGGATGTCCGTGTGGATGGCGCAATTGCAATCGGTGTAGAAGATAGCTATTCAGTGTTTTTCTATGTTACCCAAGTGGTGCGAGAGATGGCAGTAATTTAAAACTTTCGGTTCGGAAGTGTTTAAATTTATGTCAGTCAGAATTTCAGAAAACAACTTTTTTACCTTTACTTATTTTTATTTACCTTTTCAAGTGGATAATAGAACTAGAATAATTCGAACTTAAGTGATTTTTGTTTATAACGTTTCTCCGTTAATGTTAGGGACTGTCAGGGTAATTTTGTTCGTTTTTTATTTACTTATTTATTTATGTGTTCCTAATGTTCTGTGCGTATCGTGGGAAAAATGATCTAGTGTCTGAAATATTTCTTGTTTCTTGGGGATACTTAGATAAGGTACTTTAGTTAATTACTTCCTCCTATTTGTTTAGTTTTTGGATTGCCAGTATGCATACAGATTTGTTAACTTTATAAGGTGGAAATTTAGACTTGTGTTTCGTGAAGGGCAGTGTGGTGTGTGCAAGTGCATTTATAAACCGATTTTGTTGTTTACGTGTTTGCTGTTTGTGCTCTTATTTTGACTATTTAGTATTTAATTTAGTGTGTTGGAAGATAAGGTTGCAAAAATTTTACTGCTTGATACCAGATAAACAGGTACGTTTAGAAAAAGTACCTATTTAACGGTACCCTATTATACTTGGAAATTAAATTAGGAACAAATAAAAAAAGTACATCCCTGCTTGATCAATTTTAAAGTACATATTTGATAGCTGTAGTGTGATAGAAGGATCCTTTCCATAATATACATACGTTAGCATAGATTGACATGATTTATACTTGGACCGCCGAACAGACGGAGCGATCACCCTGCGAGCATGAGCTCTAGACGGGACCACTATCAATTTAGGACGACAGAACCGCAGTGATGCGCTTTCTTTAGACCCAACGAAGTCGCATATCACTCCAATTCGGTCGTCATAAATTAATATTGGCCCCGCTAGAGCACGTTCTTGCAGGGTGATCACTCCGTCTGTTGGCCGGCCCAAGTATAATGACCATGTTTCACGAAAAATTTTTGTGACAAAACTCAGTAGGTATATGGTTTTTTCTTATTTTTAGGGTGCTCAAATTGTCTATCTTATTCATAAACAAGGGTAGTAGTAAGAGAATTGACGAATTACAAATTTTTGTAATATGGACTCTCGTTATGTCTTGTATTCTTAAAGTTCAAAAGCGTTATTATTATTAGGTACCTATAAATATTTTCATTGCATTGTATGCATTCTGCTGTCAATTTTAAAAAGTATATTTTTAATAAAAATTAAACATTCTTTTATAAGAAATTACTTGTTTTACTTCTTCCTCCATGGGCATATTTCTTATATTTGTTTGCATTAAAAGCAGCAATATATGATGATCTATATTGTTGCTTTTAATACAATCAAATCATCATCATCATAAGGTTCTCAGTCCGAAGACTGGTTGGACGCGTACCTCCATTCTTTTCTATCCTGAGCTAACCTACGCATTTCCCTAAAAGTAGAACATCCTACATCCCTAACTATTTGAGAGCAGTAGTCTAATCTAGGCCTACCCCTACCTCTTTTTATTCCTAACTCTGACTCTAGTATGTCACGAACTATTCCTTCGTGTCTTAGAAGGTGTCCTACCATCCTATCTCTCCTACTCTTTATTGTTTTCCATACCTTTCGCTTTTCCCCAACTCTTTCTAATACTTCCCTATTGCTAACCTTATCTATCCACGGTATCTTCATCATGCGTCTGTAGCACCATATTTCAAACGCTTCTACTCTTTTTCTATCCGCTTCTCCTATTGTCCAAGTTTCGCACCCGTATAATGCCGTACTCCATACATACGACGTTAAGAGTCTCTTCCTAGTCTCTATATTAACCGTTCTCGAGCATAACAGTTGTTTCTTTTTGTTAAACGCAACTCGGCCCTGCGCCATTCTTTGTTTTATATCTTTAGTGCTCCTACCGTCTTGAGTTATTTTACTTCCTAAGTAGCAGAAATCCGCGACCTCCTCTATCTTCTCATTTCCAATTTGTATTTCCATTTTAGTTCTATTTTCACATCCCCTACATACCAAAATTTTAGTTTTCTTTTTATTGATTTTCATGCCGAAGCCCTGTGTCAAAACTGCTTCCATTTCATTCAGAGCCGCTCCTAATTCTTCTTTGCTAGATGCTAACACTGCTATATCATCCGCAAATCTGAGCATGTTAATAGTTTGGCCCTGTACATTGATCCCTGAGGCTGTTCTTTCCTTAACAATATTAATCGCATCTTCGATATATAAGTTGAAAACTAGAGGTGACAATGCACATCCCTGTCTCACTCCCTTCCGGATATCTACTTCCCTTTGTTCCTGCTCACATTCTATAACTGCCTTTTGCTCTTTGTAGAGATTATGTATTATTCTTCTGTCCCTGTATTTCATCCCTACCTTTCTCAGCACTTCGAACATCTTCCCCCATTTTACGTTGTCGAAGGCTTTTTCTAAATCTACAAATCCTATATAGACGCTCTTTCTCTTTTCTATCGTTTTTTCTATAATTACTCGTAAAGCTAGAATGGCCTCGCGCGTTCCTCTATTTCGTCTAAATCCGAACTGATCTTCTCCTAATATTTCTTCCGCCTTTTTCTCCATCCTTCTTTGCACAATTCTAGTTAAAATTTTTGACGCATGGGAAGTTAAACTGATAGTTCTAAAATTTTCGCATCTATCCGCGCCTTTTCTTTTTGGCAAAGCTACTATGATGTTCCGTTTGTAATCTTCTGGAATCTCGCCTGTCAGGTATATGCGACTAACTAGTTTAAATAAACGATCTATTACCTCTTGACCTGCGCACTTTAAGATTTCTGCCTGCAAGCCATCTATACCTGGTGCTTTATTATTCCTTAAACTTTTTAGTGCTATCTCAAACTCTTCTCTCATTATAGGACTCCCTAGGTTATCCCCCTCTACACTGCTTTCGCTTTCTAATATATCTTGCACTTCCTGTCCCGCATATAAGTTTCCTAAATATTCTTTCCACCTATCTGCCTTCTCCCCACTTCCGATTAGGATATCTCCTGCCTCATTTCTAATGTTTTTGGTACTAGATCCAATTTCTCTAAAATTTCTCCTAATTATTTTATATGCTTCATCAGTCTTTCCTACTTCGAATTTATCTTCCACTTCTTTGCATTTATTATCGATCCATTGCTCTTTCGCTTTCCTACATTCCCGAATAATTTCCCACTTGATCGCCTTATATCTTTGTTTCCCTGTTTCATCTAACCTATTTTTATATTTTCGCCTTTCCTCTATTAGACTCACAATATGTTTTGTTATCCAGGGTTTCCTACTTTCATTCTGTTTATGACCCAAAATATCCCTAGCTGAGGAAACTAAACTATTTTTAATGCAATTGCATTCTGCCTCTATGTCCCTAACAATATTTCCACCCGTGCCCTTTAGTGCTTCGTTTGTCTTTTTCTCGAACTTATTGCGCATATCATCATCTTTTAGTTTCTCTGGGTCAAGATACCTTCTTCCGCTTCTTTTTTTCAAAATCTTAAATTTAAGATTGGCTTTCATAACGACTATGTTGTGATCACTATCTATATCTGCTCCTGGATAACTTCTACAATCCCTAACTTGATTTCTAAATCTTTGCCTAACGAGAATGTAATCTATTTGATATCTCCCTAAGTCTCCTGGCATCTTCCACGTATAGCATCTCCTAACATGATGGTGAAATAGAGTGTTCGCGACCGTTAAGTTATGTTTATCGCAGAACTCTATCAGTCTAACTCCCCTATCGTTCCTATTGCCTAATCCAAAGGGGCCAACTATTCCGCCCTCTCGCCCTCAAATATAGAAATAAAAATAATTAAATAAATTGGAATAAAATGTATAGGAACGGTTCGTATCTTTGCTAAATATAGTTCAGGGATGTCAGCTGGGATGGCGCTTTACAGTTCCAACAGTTACTGTGGGACTTGTTCTCTATTTTTACTATTTCCATGCTGCTAAGTAGTTGGATTAACGTTTTCCAAGGGATTAAAACTGTGTTACGCGACCTACTAATTGACATCCCATCGGACATTTTGCTAGCCATTGTAACCTCTCTTTTTGCAAATTAAAAATTGCTTGCACGTCATCATATCATAAAGTTCTACGTCGCTTACCTCCATACTTTCCTGAGCTAACCTACGCATTTCCCTAAAAGCAGAACATCCAACATCCCCAACTATTTGAGAGAGGTAGTCTACCTACCTCTTTTTATTCCTATCTCAGACTTACGTAGTATGTCGCAAACTTTACCTTCGTGTCTCATAAGGTGTCCTACCATCTTATCTCTCCTATTCTATATTGTTTTTCATACTTACCTTTAGCTTTTCTCTTTGTTGAACCTTATATTACAGGTAAACGCAACAAAAAAACTTGCGAGAATCGAACCACCATTTTCCTATTCACAAATCCAGTGCACTACCTAGTCGGCTACGAATGCCAATTATTGACTTTGTGAAATTATGGTACAGAAGGTTTTCTTGAGTTCAGCTCTTAAAATTTTGTGTTCCGTTTCATTTATTAGTTGCGTGTTGTTTGTGTTTTAAAGTCTAGAATGGTTATACCTTTTAAGTTATATTATGGGATCTTGTCTACTTTTAACACTCAAACAAACAAAGACACCTAAATCCCAGATTACAACTTCAAAATGAGTATTAACAAACGTACTGGTCGCAAGCATTTTGCTGACAATGAAAGTTGCATAGTTAACAGAATTATACTTACATTGGTGCGAGTTTTGGGGCAAAAGTTCGTTTTTCCTCAACCAAAAGCTGGGGCTCACTAGCAGCACAATTTCGAAAAAATACACGCGATTGAAAGGTTGAAAAAAATTGTGAACAAAATGTACAGAATGTTTTATTCTTCACAGTATAAACATATATAAATTATTACATCGATGTAAAAATACAAAAATACATTTTTCCAAACAGAATTTAAATTTCGTGTTCAACTTTCTAATAATTCATAAATAAATCGATATAAAAACGGCTACACTATCTATAACTTGCTTTTAATGGAAACCTACAAAATACTTCGGGTTATTTGGTTGTGAGAGTACATTATATCACATTGTTTAAGTTGATAGTGCTGCTACGCCACAAAAATCACATAGTTCGACAATACAATATTGTGTCGATTATTTCCACTTCAATTTTTAACATATTTATACAAGATATACTTACCGAAATAGCAGCACCAGTTCTTTTAAATAATAAACATTCTAACAACAATCTTGCACGCAGTACTATAATAATAGTGGATTTCTAAATATTAACACACTCATTGATATATAAATAATACTTTGAAGTAAAATATTCTTCTCACATGCTCAAAAGTGGCAAAAGGAAAATGATACATATATAATAATTACCGACGAAATTAGAGAACTTATGAAAAACACCTGAGGTTTCTTTCTCTTTAAAATTTGTGACTTTTTAATAATAATCACTTCTATTAGCTAATCAAAATAAATCAGATTCGTAATCAGGCAATCCTCCAGTTGATTATTTGATTAATCGATTTCTTGATTAACCGACTGATTGATTTTTTGATTAGTCAATCACATGATTAATCGATTACTTGATTGATCGATTAATCAATTATTTGATTAATCAGTTAGTCAATTGTCAATTAAGCGATTAATTAATTAATCGATTAAGTGTTTGATTAATCGACTAAGCGATTATTTGGTTAATCAATTAATCAAATAGTCGGTCGGACATAATCAATTAATCGAAATCGAGGGGTGAACCGCAAAGCAAAATCTTGTACACCAATTCCTCTATTTATGTGTAATTCCTTTTAATTCCCCGCAATTCCTATCTAATTCCCGCAATTCCTCAAGTAATTCCCGATATTCCCCATGTAATTCCTGCAATTCCCCATGTAATTCCTGCAATTGCTCATGTAATTCCTGCAATTCCTCATGTAATTCCTTCAATTCCCCTACTAATTCCTGGAATTCCCTTACAACTAATTCTTGCATTTCCTGTACGTCCGATACTGCAATAATTTACAACGCATGCGCAATCGTTAGTATAAGAGGGGTAAACATTTCTGCAATTCACTTGTAATTCCTGCAATTCCTCACTAATTCCTGCAATTCCCCAAACAATTCCTGCAATTCCCTACAAATTTATGTAATTCCTCAAGCTTGTACACAAATTCCTCTATTTATGTGTAATTCCTTTTAATTTCCCGCAATTCCAATCTAATTCATGCAATTCCTCAAATAATTCCCCCAATTACCCATGTAATTCCTGCAATTCCCCATGTAATTCCTGCAAATCCTGTGCAATTCCTCACTAATTCCTGACTAATTCCTGCAATTGCCCAACAATTCCCCAAACAATTCCTGCAATTCCCTACAAATTTATGTAATTCCGTACTAATTTCCTCAAGCTTGTACACCAAAATTCCTCTGCGGGTTCACCCCTCGATCGAAATATATGATCGATTAATCGATATATTTGATTATAGATTTTACAATTGATTATTCGAATAATGGATTAATCGATTAATCAGATAATCAATTAATTGGTTTTTTGAGTAATCGATTACTCAAAAAAACAAATTAATCGATTATCTGATTAATCAGCTGATCGATTGTTCGATTATTTGATTAATCAATTATTGTAAAATCTATAATCAAATAATCGATTAGTCGATTATATTTTGATTACTGATCGATTATTTTGCACAGAGCTACTTAATACATGTTCACTCTTGACGCAAAATAAATAAAATATTTAATAGCACATGTATATTCAAGCCCTACACAATTACAAGTTTAAATGTTTTTTCTACAAAGCGCAACAACTACGAAAGCAAAAATAGCACCAAACGGGTTCCGATTTTCGAACCTCGGGCTTATAACCAAAAACCTAAAAGGTCACAACTGGGTCCCAACGTTACGTCAAGTCTTCAATTCTGCCACTAAAAAATGGCAGCTAAAGATAAAAAAAATTTGCGCTCGACACATTAATTGTAAAAATTATGGCTTCTCAGTTTACCATCTTCAACAAAACATACACCATCAAATCAAACGGCATTCAAAGCAACAATCACACGAATAAAAAAACATCACAAACACAAACGCATATTTTTTCTTTTAATCATTTCAAGGCTCAAACTCACAAACGTCATTATTGTCATCGTTAAAAAATGAGCTACTCGAAGCGTAAAACTTCTCTCGTGCTTGAGCCGAAAAACGAAAAAATCAACAGGTGTAAACCAACGGTAATCAAAAGGACTCGAAACTAGCAGTCTTCTTCATGGCCGATTCAGCGTGGTGCAAGACTAGGCTGCCGACTAAAGCTACCAAGGCCCTATCGAGCCACGTCACTGGATTCGGGGAGACGAGCCCACCTTCATAAAAACCAAGGTGTCCGCCGTGCGCCAATTCTAGATAAAGCGTCTTCTCCCTACGAGCTGTAAGGTACAATAATTCGTAAGTTTGATGAAATATTATGTCGACTCGCGAGATGAATATTTCGAAGGTCGACTTCCTAACACAACTTTCGGGTAATTATCTCGAAGGTTGACTTTTTATGTCAAGTGTCGACTTAGAATCTCGACGGTTGACTTAATTCAACCTTCGAGATAATTATCCGAAAGTCGTGTTAGAAAGTCGACCTTCGACATATTAATCTCGCGAGTCGACATAATTAAATCAACCGTCGAGATAATAAGTCGACATTCGACATAAAAAGTCAACCTTCGAGATAATAACCTAAAGTCGTGTTGGGAAGTCAACTGTCGAAATGTTAATCTCGTGAGTCGACATAATTAAGTCAACCGTCGAGATAATAAGTCGACATTCGACATAAAAAGTCAACCTTCGAAATAATAATCCGAAAGTCGTGTTAGAAAGTCGACCTTCGAGATATTCATCTTGTGACTTGACATAATTAAGTCAACCGTCGAGATAATAAGTCGACATTCAACTTAAAAAGTCAACCTTCGAGATAATTACCCAAAAGTCGTGTTAGAAAGTCGACCTTCGACATATTAATCTCGCGAGTCGACATAATTAAGTCAATCGTCGAAATAATAAGTCGACATTCGGCATAGAAAGTCAACCTTCGAGATAATAACCCAAAAGTTGTGTTGGGAAGTCAACCGTCGAAATGTTAATCTCACAAATCGACATAATTAAGTCAACCGTCGAGATAATAAGTCGACATAAAAAGTCAACCTTCGAAATAATAATCCGAAAGTCGTGTTAGAAAGTCGACCTTCGAGATATTCATCTTGTGACTTGACATAATTAAGTCAACAATAAGTCGACATTCAACTTAAAAAGTCAACCTTCAAGATAATAACCCGAAGGTCGTGTTAGGACGTCGGCTTTTGACCTTCTGAACATACTGGAGGGATTATTACCCTGGAGCTAATCAATCTCCCGTGGTTACACATCGTGATGGACAACTCTTCCAAGAGCAGGATACCATATACTGAGATTAGCCCAATGAACATAAGTCGAGAGAACTATATGCCGACTAAATATCTTAACGGTTGACTTAATTATGTCGACTCGCGAGATATATATCTTGAAGGTCGACTTCCTAACACAACTTTTGGATTATTATCTCAAAAGTTGACTGTTTATGTCGAATGTCGACTTATTATCTCGACGGTTGACTTAATTCAACCTTAAGTCAACCTTCGAGATAATTACCCGAAAGTCGTGTTATGAAGTCGACCTTTGAGATACTTCATCTCGCGAGTTGACATAATTAAGTCAACCGTAGAGATAATAAGTCGACATTCAACTTAAAAAGTCAACCTTCGAGATAATAACCCAAAGGTCGTGTTAGGAGGTCGGCTTTCGACCTTCTGAATATACTGGAGGGATTATTACTCTGGAGCTAATCAATTTCCCGTGGTTACAAATCGTGCTGGAGGCAGAGGCTCTGACAACACATAACAGGTTACATATACCTAAATGGTTATGGACAACTCTTCCAAGAACAGGATACCATATACTGAGATTAGGCCAAAAGACATAAGTCGAGAGAACTGTGTGTCGACTAAATATCTTGACGGTTGACTTAATTATGTCGACTCTCGAGATGTATAACTCGAAGGTTGACTTCCTAACACGACTTTCAAGTAATTATCTCGAAGGTTGACTTTTTATGTAGAGTGTCGACTTAATTCAACCTTAAGTCAACCTTCGAAGGTCCCCTAGGGCCAAAGTGAAATTTTATAGGAATAATATTAATATTAACCTCAACGGTTGCCATTTTATGCCGAATGTCGACTTAGTATCTCGACGGTTTACTTAATTATGCCGAAGGTCGACCTCCTAACACGACTTTTGGGTTATTATCTCAAAGGTTGACTTTTTATGTTGAACGTCGACTTATTATCTCGATGGTCGACTTAATTGTGTTGACTCACGAGATGAATATCTCGAAGGTCGACTTTCAGGTAATTATCTCGAAGGTCAACTTTTTATGTCGAGTGTCGACTTAATTCAACCTTAAGTCAACCTTCGAGATAATTTCCCGACTCGCGAGATATTCATCTCGCGAGTCGAGTCAACATAATTAAGTCAACCGTCGAGATAATAAGTCGACATTCAACATAAAAAGTCAACCTTCGAGATAATAACCCGGCATAATTACGTAAACTGTCGAGATACTAAGTCGACATTTGATATAAAAAGTCAACCTTCGAGCTAGAAATATCGACAAGAAAATGTGTCATTCGTTATGCTGGACATTTTATAAAGTGAAAAATTACCTGTATATTCCTTTATGGGTTCCAAAAGTGCTTCGGGCACGATTGGATCGTCCTTTGCGTTAATGAACACCATCGGCGTATCAATGTTGTGCAAATAATTAATACTAGAACTCCACGAATACAGTTCCGAAATTGACTGGAAATTATGGACTCTTCTTGTGTACGCGTCATCTAACTCTGGCAAAGTAGCGGCGGAAATGATCTCGTGCTCATTCAAGTCGTGCCTTGTGCGTATGTCTTCCGACAGCAAAATGTTCCTGTGCCTAAGTATGATATTCTTCATGTTTTCTGTCATTATGTATAAGTAGAAGCGGCGGAAGTTTTGCCAGTTGAGAAGCCACTTTGTACCTCTGAAATTATACAAACTTTGTTCGTCTCGTTAACAGGAAAACTATTTTACTTACTCTATCGCACAGTATCCCTGACATATCGAAATTCCACCGATAATATGATCTGGTCGCTCTCTGTTTTTCTCTCCCATATATTTCGTAATTAAATTTCCCCCGAGGCTAAAGCCAACGCACACCATCCTAGTATCTGGATGCTTACTTATCAAATGTAGAACCATTTCGTGGTAATCATTTGTATGCCCTTCGAATAAAAGATGATTTGTAAAAACAGACGCCCTAGCGAACAATTTTCGAACAATTACCGTAGCTAAATATTCGCGGCGCTGTAACTGGAATGCTGGATAAAGCCCCCACATGGTTGAGAACTGCGCATCTGTACCCGTGACATTGGGCCCAGTGAACAAACGTACGTATGTACACACTCTCCGAGGTGTTGCCTATTCCTGGACATATTGCTACCGTTACGTCATCTAGAAGAACGTAAATTATAATATAAAATAACTTTCATATTATGTTTTTGATGATATCTTATAAAAGGACGTGTCTAGAGTCCCAAACGCGGGATCGCTTAAAAATTTTAAAATCACGAAGAGGTGTGGCCTAATGAGACAGTTCGGGATTTCCCCGAAATATTTGTAATCCCGAGCGCGGGACCGCTATTACGAAATTAAAATCCCGAACTTGCATGTTTCTTCGCAGTTCGTAGGTATAAGCATTGTTTAAACAATGGTATAAGGATACCACGTTCGCTCTTGTGCAACATCTGAAAACGATTACATGAAGGTACTTATTTAAATGCATGAAAGCAACTTTACCCTGCTCAGTTATTACCTATTTATTATGAAAAAAATGGCATAATATTCAACATGAATGGGTAAAAGGATATACCCTCCATACTGGAAGTTTCACTAACTTTACAAATGCCAAACTGAAGTCTGTGACATCAAGATACAGTACATTCCAAGAATTTATAGAGATGTTATTCATCTTATTGAGTATTAAGAAAACAAACACAGAATGAATTTCCCAAAATGTTTTTGAAAGTGCCCCCAAAATTTACTGAGTGTTGAGAAATTTTATTATCAGCAGTTAACACCATTTGCATTCGAACAGATTGAGTCACCAGTCACATCTTAGAACTACTCATACAGGAAATCTCAAAATTTTAAGTTATTTGATTCACAAAAGATGGACACGAAGTCATATTGAGTCTTTAGATTCGGAAAGAGCGAGTTCTGCAGTACAAAGTAACGAAATGGAAGAAAATGTTTCGCTAGATGCCAGTCAAATATCAGTTTCCCATGTAATTAGTTCGGCACCAAAAGCCTCACATTAAAAATTTAAGAAGTCTCAGGAAATCTGCTTGGAACTATATACATTATGTACTTAGTGAAGTTTCTACTAGTGAATATGATAAAATAATGGACATTTTAAGTAGGCTTCACGCACATTGGCAAAAGTATGAAGAAGCAGTCGTTGGCACCCCTTTTGAAACTTATGGGTTCACATCAAATATGATTCATAAGATCAGCAGCAAATTGATGAAGAAATAAGACAACAAAATAAACATAACGAAGGCCAAGAGCCTCCAATTATTTTTGTTGAAAACCAAGGATTAAGATGTTAGAGACTGTGGTTAAATAATTAATTCAAGAATCAATCAGACCCCTAACCACACAAAATTTGAAATACTATTTACGTATTTCGGCAATTAAGTTGCCATCCTCAGTAGTACGAGAAAAAAAAATAATAATATTTTTCTCGTGCTACTGAGGATGGCAACTTAATTGCCGAAATACGTAAATAGTATTTCAAATTTTGTGTGGTTAGGGGTCTGATTGATTCTTGAATTAATTGAAAACCAGGAAGAAATTGAGCAACTTACTGCAAGTGGAAATAATGATATACAAGCATGTTCTCAAGAAGACACTTATAATGTTGATGCCCTGAAAAATATTTCTTTGCCAGTAAGTGTGTTACTTTTGTTGTACGTTCAATATCAATTTAAGAAAAAATCCAGAACCCCATTAAAAGTCAAGACAGACCGAGAGACAAGAATCAAACAGCGATAGGTCTCCCAGTTAAAAAGAATAGAGCAAGTAAATAAAATTTGAAATATTTCGTTCCATTATTGTATTTTGTTTATTTAGAAATACAAGTTGATAAATCATTTTTGCTGATTCCTGGTTTTTGTTTATAGTCACAGTGGAAATAGGTCGGGATTTTAATTTCGTAAAAGCGGTCCCGCGCTCGGGATTACAAATATTTCGGGGAATCCCGAACGTCATCATTAGGCCACACCTCTTCGGGATTTTAAAATTTTTAAGCAATCCCGCGTTCGGGACTCTAGACACGTCCCTTATAAAATAAAAATGTAAAAATTTACTGATTCTTATGTGAAATTTCAACAATGTAGAACAATAATCTCCTTTTCCATCAAGCTTAACGGAGATCATTAGCCATATTTTATCTCTAATATTAACAGACACTAAGTCTACAGCAAAGTCCAACGTCCGCAGATTAAAAAAAAATAATTTGCAAAGATAAATTACGAAAAAATTCTAGACCTGTACATGCCTTATCCGAATGTTGATGGTGTAGGAAATAAAGGGTGTTGAAAGTTACAATTTTATTTCCATTTTTTGCCATAACTACAAAATTTCTTAGGTTGTCGGCTTGAGAATTTGCAATCCTATGGTTTTTCTTACGGGAAAAAAGATTCCAATAACATTTTTGACGTTGCCCATAGAGTGCGCTACTTATAACCTATTGCTTTGATAAACTGACCCATAACTTTTTACCATGTACATCTAACGTCAAGTCGGCTCCAAAATCTAAAAGACCAACCTCTTTTAAATAATAAATGTATTCTTGTCTCATTTTGATATTCCAGCCCATTTGCAAGAAAAAACGACTTAATGCAGATACTGTTTAAATTCCAAAGGCAACCACATCATAAATTATTTAAAAATCTGTACAATTATTGCTTAGGCGAAAGAGGATCTTTCCGTCCAAAAGGTGAAAATAGCGCTCCAAAGATTATTTCGGCTAAGCAGGAAGATGAGGTTTTGGTTAGATTGCACGAAAATCCAGGCATAAGTACCCGTCGTTTAAGTGCGGCAACAGCGTAAGTAGCTCTTCGATTTGGGGAATTTTGCACAAGGAGAAGCTTCACACATACCACATTACTCCAGTACAAAATTTGTTGAACAAAATCCTCTTCACAGATGAGGCAACGTTTACTCGACGTGAGGTTTTCAACTAGCGAAACAATCATTTGTGGGATTCTGAAAACCCCCATGCCGTTAAAGAAAGACACTTCCAATATGAATTTAAGATCAATGTTTGGTGCAGTGTAATTTCAATTTCTTTATTGGGCCTTTTCAACTTCCACCCAATCTGAACAGTCCACTTTATTTCAATTTTCTTCAGCAAAATTTGTACGAACTGCTTGAAGAAGTACCACTTAATTTAAGAGAAAATACGTGGTTCATGCAGGACGGGGTGCCCGCACATTTTTCCCGGCCAGTGCAGGAGTACTTAGACAACTTCTTTCCACATCGGTGGATTGACCGTGGAAGTGAATTTGCTTGGCCGCCTATAGAAGCTCCGACTTAAATCCTCCGGATTTTTCGATGTGGTCTAGAATGAAAGGTATGGTTTATAAAGAAGCTGTTGATTCACCCGATGAGCTGTGGCGAAGAATAAAAGCGGCTGCCAATGAAATCAAAGGCAACCCAGCGGCATTGTTTAGAACTCGGGGGGTTTCTCAGGAAACACATTGAAAAAAGTATCCAAGTGAATGGCGGACACTTCGAACAACTACTTTAAAATTCAATGTTCCCTAATTTTATTTTTCTTGTACCTAAGCGTTTGTAGCGAATTAAAATTTATTTTGTTAGCAGCGTTTCATTTCTAAGATTTAAACACTATCTGCATTAAGTCGTTTTTTCTTGAAAATGGCAAATTTTCAAGTCGACAACCTAAGAAATTTCGTAGTTATGGCAAAAAATGGAAATAAAATTGTAACTTTCAACACCCCATCAACATTCGGATAAGGCATGTTCGGGTCAATGGTCATTATTTGACCTGTAGAATCTCCAGTTAACGGATTTCCCATTGTTAATGAAACACCCTGTATAAAGGGGAAGAACTGTCATTTTACATTCCAAACAAACCCCTTCTCTGTAGCGCTATGATGGTATGAATAAAGATAATGGAATGGAGTGGAAGCAACCACGGACTAGTTGGTGGATGGTGGGGGTTTATTTGGAGAGTATACTGTGTTAAAAATCTTCTTTCCATCATTGTATTAAATTTAACTAAAATAATTTGCATGAGACCTTGGTTGTGGAGACTCACGAATATTATGTATGCAACAATTACCTAAACAATATTAAAATTAGTTCCATTAACATAATCATAAAATATTCTTCATTTTATTAGACACGATTTTGAGTTCAAGGACAGCATACTTATATTAAAATCGAGAACTACATTACAAGCAAGGTATTCGATTAATATCTCATTATCAATAAATAGTTAAACACGGGCAGAAAAAAGTTATAAAATTAATCAATTTTAAATACATCGTTGAAAGTGCTTAAATACTTATGGAATACTTAAGAATAATTATTAGCATAACGCAATATAATTAAAAATTAAAAATCATAGGTACGATATTAAACTGGAACTAATAAGTTCATAAATTTAATTTAATGCAAATTGTTTAGAAGCTGATAAAAGTACCAAATCAAGTCAAAAAATTAATATCTATTTTATATTTATATTTTTGTTTTCTTTGCGTATTTTTCCTTACAATAATTTTTTACTATGGTAACTATGTCTCTTCCTGTTACTGCAGAATGTGTAGAACAAAACTTAATCCACTATTTATTGTTTACATTGTGTAATTTTGCAACAAAAGAAAAAAATTCATACAATTTCCATACATTCCGTTCACGAATTCTTATCGAACAGTAAGTTGTTTAATCGTAGAATTGATACGTTTAGTGACATAATACTTATCAAAAATATTGTGTAATCTAAACAAATCGTAGAATACTTTTGCTAATATGAATACATATACAATTAGTGGAGTTAAAAACCAATTTTATAATGAATATTAAAAGTAAAGCAGTGTTTGCAATTGCACTGTATTATTTAAGCTTTGCTAACTGACGCTTTGAAACTTTTCGTAAAGCCTTATCGTTCATTTTTTACGACAAACTTTATCAGACTTAAATATCTCTTGGACAAATACATGAATGAGTCAGTATCTACATAAAATTACCTTCGAAATTTGGATCTAGAGCTTGGTACACGTCATACGTAAGCGTAGTACCGTCATCAAGAGTTAAAAAAACCCTTTCTCCAATTGGCCAAGGGCAGCGCACCCTTCCAATAATGCTGTGGATTATCGTTTGAACATGCCCACTGAATCCCCACAATCTAGGTGGAATGTATCTAGAGGAAACAAGAACACGGTTTAAAAATGTAATCACGATGAACTACAAAAAAAAACTCAAACAAAAAACACCCCCAAGAACTTTAACATTAAAAAACACTAAAAATGTCTTATTATTACTGTTTCATACAATCAAAGAGAGCATGTCAATCAAAATAGATCCCATATGAACAGGTTCATTACATCAGAAGTGGGATCAAATGAAAACTACGACGTTTACAATAGTGGAATAGGATCAAATGATCACATTAGCACATTAGATGACATGAATGGAAAAAATAATAAAATATTTAGGTTTTTATATGTCTAGCTAAAAATATACCAATTCGCCCTCGTAATCTAAGCTCAAAAAGATAATTCTAATATTGAGTAATTTCGGAATCGAAATTCTTGGGGTTTATACGCCCCAATCAAAACAAAAATTGTTCCCAAACTGTAAAAACTGCCTGAAACCCAAGCTTAAAGCCGGCGTTTTGCTCTGAATTCCTCCAAATACATATAATTCAAGGTTCCCATTAGATCATTCATACAAAATGACATAATTGGCAACTGTGAGTCACTCTTTGAACAAAGGTAAAAAAAATAGAAGCGATCACGTTTTTAGTACATGTTAGGGAGTAATAAAATTACTGCTAATTCAAAATGATTTCACGTACCTAATAAAAGATTGATTATTCCATTACTTTCTCCTATCACCTGACTGTCACTGTCACATACACATTTAAAAATAATGCAAAAACTTACGGCTCCTGAATAAGTGGCGATATTTTCAATATCACACTTAAAAAATTCTTGTCGGCGCACCAAATGCTTGGTACTTGTGGTTGACTATTTACATTCAATAACCTAAATAAAATACATAAAATCACAGCTACTGCGGCTAATACAGCCGTCGACATATTAGCGAAGCACCGCCAAGACCAGCATTCGAAAACTGACAGATAAAAAATTGAAAATTCTTGATGGGGAAGTGGAAGGAATAATACAGTGCTGACGTTTGGATTGGGTTGCCAGACTGACAGCTCGATTGCGGCAACCAGCGAAGCAACCGAGTATTTTGTGTTATCGATACGCATGCGTTTAGTTTGAGATGGGTGCGTTGTTGACATAACAGGGCCGCATTTATCGTTAATATATAAACCTGGATCTAATTTTGACTTTTCTTTTAATAAGTCAAGGCAACATAGTATACGAGGGCAACGCAACAGGTTTATGACGAAAATGAAAATGTTCAACTGGAAGAAGCACTTCAATAAAAGTTGTTCAAATTCGAAATTTAAAACCATGAGTTCCTATTCAAGGTTTTTGTAATTCCGCATTGTTTCCACGGAAAAATGTACCTGCATGTTGTCGTTATTTTTACATAGAGAATGCATATTTCAAAAGGGCCTAATCCGGCCCCTAACATATGAAGCTAATAATAAAAGCCGAAAGGGAGAATACGTACACAGAATTTTATTTATATCATAATTTGTGTACAGTAGCCCACTGTATTGCTTATTTGTTTTCTGTAAATAAGCCATTGTTGTAATTTATTATAATTATTATTATATTGACTTTTGGTACTACTGTTTTTACTGCATACCTACCTAAGAACTGCTATTATTAATGTTTTACGTTTAAATTTATGACCGCAGTTATCCTTGTTGTATTTCCACTACTTTATAAGTACTTAGGTATTTAATAATAATTGTCTTTTGGTCTCTATGCAATACGATTTACTACGATAAAAATTCTTTGTCCACAATAAAGTTTAGGGGTATCGAGGAAAGTAAAAGTTTTTTGTCCACGACTATCTTATAATATACTCTTTATACTTGTGTTTCTTCAATCATAATTAGATACATTAATCACTGCAGTGATTAATGAATATTATTCACTACACCAATAGGAACATCGCTTTGACCCTTTTTTACATTTATTTAGTAGGCCGCGATCGCGATGTGTCAGTTCAAATTGAAACGTCAAATCAGCATGGTTTGCTTTTAATTTGAAATGCATATTCTAAAAAAGAAGATATAATGAGTAGTGAGAGTGAAAACGAGGTTTCTTTAACAGCACCAGCAAATAAAAGAAGCTGCAGAACTTGCCTCATTAGATTCATTGCCCAAAAAACCAAGAAAATTATACCTGAGAGCGTATGTATGAATCTTTCTTACACTGGAGAAGGGAAATGGAGGTAAATTCTTTCTGGGAATCTGTTTTGATAGTCGTGGACAAAGTATAGTATACAACTCGTTATAATGATGCTCGGATCATTACAAAACTCGCTCGTTTCACTTGCTCGTGTTGTAAACTTCATCCTCGGTAATAATAGCATTCATTATAAACTCGTGTATAATATACTAATTTTGTACTAAGCAGACTAAAACTGTTAAGATTTTAAAACTTAAAAAGTACCAAAATCGTTGCCTTTTTTTGCCGTATCCTGCGTCACACACACCGTTTTCAATATATTATATAAAATGTTTACTGCAAATAAATAAATCGTGAAACTCTGATCCACAGCATCTTCCCGTAGGTACGAGGATTTGGAGTTTTGAAGAGTACCTACACGTGTCGCCGTCCCACCACACCTGAAAACCTAGAGTACGATGAAATTGCTTTTGAAAAACAACTTCCTCATAGACGTACGCCTTTAGATTTTTTTTTGGTATCATATAAGCATTTAAAAAAGAAAGGGAAAATCTTTATTTGAGTCACAGAAAGCAATTTATTTTTTAATTGAAATATTGGCTCGTGACTAAACTTCCCGATGTATTAATTATCATTTTTTACTGGTGTATTTACCTTTTACACTTCAATGTATATTAAATATGTAGGTATAGCTAGAGGCAGTAAGAATTTTCAGCCAGTCATTGTTGAACAAATGCAGTTACTTGTTACCTAACATAAAAGAGTAGGTAACCCGTTCAAGCTGCTTCCATTTTCTTGCACTTGCATAGAATCTAAATGCTGAAAGTATACCAATACACCCTCATATAGCTAATAATTTTAGGAAATTCTATCTCTTTATCGAATACCGAGATGTAAATGCTTTTGAATCCACGTAATTCCTGAATAAATAATTAACATGTTACATATATTATTGATTATTCCTAATTTACGCGGAACAAGACTCATTACATAAAAGATTAAATACACGGTGTAATTCACTTTATTATTAAAAATTGACAAACGCTCTGCAACTCGCTCAAGAACCAGTGCAACTTGTTGTTTGCTCTTTGTTGCTCTTTCAGCGGAATGCACCTAAAGAAAGCTGCGGTGGTTTTCAACTTTATATTCCAGCTTCAAGAAAAGGTGTATTACACTTTCGCTACTTTCCCCATCTCTCCCTAATATTATTGCCAGAGCAAGCTTATAAATCTACCGGTATAGATTGATATGCTGGTATAATTGTTTCAGTATTGTTGGTTGTTGTTTCCCTTTCAGAGGATTATTCTGTTTTCTTAAGTTTGCTAAGGTAGGCACTTTCTTTTTCAAAATTTGAATTTTTTTCTAGGAAACTTTAGTTTGTTTTAATTTTTGCCAGTAATTTATTTTTTTATCTTGATTTAATTGAACAATAACCTTATTCCTGTCGTTCACCACATCTGGCAGCAAAATTGAGTTTGCAAAACAGGAATTTATCCAGGCAAAATAAAAAGTTCGAGTCTAATTCGGCTAGATAATTTAATGAATATGAGAATAAGCATATGTGAGACTCGATTTTTAAATGTTTTATGATCAAAAATACGAAATTTGCAACGTCGTCATGGTAGCAAAAGGTAAATAAAAAAATATCGACGTAATAGTTAACTTTTCTCGATGTCATTATAAAAAAAACTTCGCAGCTTACAAGATTTTATACATATTATGAATTAAATTATCATATTGATCTAGCCGAATTAGAGACTCGAGATTTTTATATCAGTCATAGAAAGTGCAATATTTCAGGGTATGTTTTGCTATTCCGGGAATGTAATTGTCAGACTTAGTGAAAAAAGAAAAACCAAGGTTTTGTTTCCTAACGACTAATTCGGAAAAGAGTAATTTCTACAAAACAAAATATCTTTAAAAAAGCGCGAATGGAAAAACGAACTATCACTGCTGCCATTAGCTTATGCCAATTGGAAATGTTAAAATCCAGTTGTTCATGATCACTTACAGTTCCGGAAAGTTCTTGCTAGGTGGCTTCCGAAGGTCTTAAAGTTTGACCAAAGACTTTCCGTGTTTCTGTAGCTACCGATGATTTGTGTCGATTTGAGTTAGAAGCTGTCGAATTTCTCGCACAGATGTGATAAAACACGGGCAATTATTTTATACCAGACAGGTAAGACCCCAGAAGATTACAAACGGAACATCATAGTCGCTTTGCCAAAAACGAACTGCGCGGATAGGTATGAAAATTTTAGAACTCCCCATGCGTCAAAAACATTAACTAGAATTGTGCAAAAGGATGGAGAAAAGGGCGGAAAAAATATTGGAAGATCATGATCTTCCAATACTGCAGTTCGGATTTAGACGAAATAGAGGAACGCACGAGGTCACTTTAAACGAAAAGAGCGCATAGAGAGGATTTGTAGATTTAGAAAAAGCCTTCCACAATGTAATATGGAGGAAGATGTTCGAAGTGCTCGAAAAGATAAGGATGAAATATGCCGAAGAGTAATACATAACCTCTACAAAGAGCAAACGGCAGTTATATAATTTAAGCAGGAAGATATCCGGAAAGGAGCGAGACAGGGAGTTTTTCAGGCATTAATATACGTGACCAAACTATTAATATGCTCAGATTTGAGGTTGATATATATATAGCAGCATTAGCATCCAGCAAAAAAAAGAATTAGGAATAGCTCTGAACAAAATGGAAGCAGTTTTGACAAACGGCTACAACATCGGTATGAAGATAAACAAAAAGAGCACCAAAATTTTGGTATACAGGGGGCGTGAAAATAAGACTAAAACTAAAATACAAATCGGAAACCAGAAAACAGAGGAAGTCGCAAATTTCTGCCAAATAATTTGCGATGGTAGGAGCAAACGGTAAATATAGAAACTCGTATGTAGGTATGAAGTACGGCAATGTACGGGTGCGAAACTTGGACGATGGGAGAAGCGGATAGGAAAAGTTAGAAACATTTGAAATGTGGTGCTATTGTGGATAGATAAGGTTAGCAAAAGGGAGGTATTAGAAAGAGTTGGAGATTGGAGAAAAGCGAAGGGTATGGAAGGTAGATAGTTGGGGATGTAGCATGTTCTACTTTTGGGGAAATGCGTAGGTTAGTTCAGGATACGAGAAGATGGAGGTGCGCATCCAAGATTATCCACGCTCAAAAAATTCGAGTACCCAATCCAGCGGCCGAAGAAATACCGTTGATGTTTCAAGATTTGTGGGTTGCTTTCCTCTTATCCGCATTGGCCAAAAGTAGTATAACTCATAATACTACTCAAAAGCAAGTTATAACAAGTGATTATGAGTATAAGATACCAAGAAAACCTCGCAGAAAACTCTAAGATCATTTTGCTTCACGGTATACCACGATAACAAAGGACTAATCTCACAGTGGCAGCAGCCCCAAGTGGTTTTCACCTGTTTGCATCCGTGCAGCAGCTTTGTGGGCGAAAATTCACAAATGGAGGCAAACTGAATACTCTTATATACTTCGGGCATATTAAACTGTGCGATCATGTGCAAATACGCAGGGAGTTTATAAAGATTTCTACCTAACTATGAAGGAAACGAGTTAGGGAACAAACAAAAATGTAGTATTTTTCTTCCTTCAAAAAAATCTTTTGGCAACTCTGCAAAATAGGCCTTTACATCCTCTTCGATCGACGAAAATCGGCGCCCCATTAGGTGTTTTTGACATATAGGAAGAGATAATAATCACAAGGAGCCAGGTCAGTACTGTAGGGTGAATGAGCAAGTTCTTCAAAACCGCATTCATTGATTGTGTCTTGTACAATTCGCCTTACGCATCCTGCAATTGTCACGCAGAGGAAGAGTTTTCTCGGAATAATCGTGATGCTTCTTACGAATGGCGGCCTTCAGATTCTTGGTAGTTTCTCTGAACACATTCCCATTTATTGTAGTCCCTTTTTCCATGATTCAATCAACAGTATACCCTCCGAGTATACGCGGAAAATATCAGTGGTTGCATGACATGAATTTTCTTCTGGTTTGTTTATTCTTCCAAAAAAGCAACTATCAGTGGTTGCTCAATTAACTGATTTTGCGGAATCCCTTGATAAAACGTAATTTTCTTCATGATTTATCAGCCAAATGAACTGCTTGCAACAATAGAGAATGTATTGTGTACACAAAAAGAAAGGGCAGCAACAGTGATTAATAACTTATCGAATAATTAGATCTAAATTTCCTATTAACTTTCATGTGTTTGGTATTGCTCACGCTATTTTCTCGTCTACTGGTGCAAACAGAAACAAATACCGCCGATAATTTTCACCGCATTACAAAACGCACAGTACTTACTTTATGTTATGCGTAAAATGTATTTCACTTTTACTTGTAAGGATGTGAAAAACGCTCTACGCACTACATAAATAAATAATGAAATTCGATCTTATTATAAACAATTTTATGGAAGCCAATTTTGTGTAATTGTATTAGGAAAGTTTGGTGAGAAATAGCTAATCCATAAAATAACGCTGGAATTATGCAATTCTTCGGTCGTTAGGACATCTGTAAAATTCATAATTGGCTATTGAAAATAACACTGTAATTGTGTGTTTTTAGTTCGGTATGCATGCACTTCCTTGAGTAATTACAAGATCAGGCGTGCGAGTTTAATTACTTTACATAATTCAAGTAAAAGCAAATGTTACAATTATGTGCATTTGCGCAAAATATTATTTTACATTCAATTTTCCGTAAATATAAGCCTATACGCATGCATCACACAGAATCATCAGACAGTCCTACTGATTTTCATCTTCTTGAGCCTTGATCCACTGCTGGATGTAGGTATATAGGCCTCTATATACATTGTCTTTCCAAATTGGTCGGATTTAAGCGATCCGATATCAATCCTTTCTGGCTGTTTCCTGTATGTCATCCAGTCATCTCTTTTGGAGTCTTCCAACGCTTCTCTTGCTTTCCCAGGATCTCTACTTCAAAATCCTGTTTGCCTATGCGGGTGACGCCGTTGCAGGCTGCCCGGTGCCGGAACGGCCGAGGACGATCCGCGTTTTCGGGGCCGGGGCCGGCACTCGGAGTCGGGGGTGACGCCATTGCAGGCGACCCGGCGGGTTAATTGGATCTTGCGTGGCCACATGATGCCACTTCAGGTGAACTACTCTTCCCATAATGTCCACCACCCTTGTTCTTTTTCGAATTTCCTCATAGCGTACACTGTCTCTTAGGCTAAGGCCCAGCATTCTTCGATCTATTTACTGCCCTTTAGTTTGCCGAAGGTAGCTCAACTCAATCCAATCCTTCTCGGTATCTATCTCTGAATTCTGATTCTCTTTGCTGATTGCCGAACCTTATTCTGTGTCCTAAGTACTTATGCGTATTCGTCTCCTGTTTTGATTGCGAATTTAGGTGAAGTTAAAGACACAATAGAAGAGAATAAAAACCGGAAAATTCTGTGATTTCCTATGGTTTTAGAGCCATTTGTGTACCAGATTAAACTGCCGATGCCGGGAGGTATACTATTCAGAATTTGGTTTTCCACTCTAGAGTTATAAATTTCGACCTGAAAGAGTTGTTCGAAGGTGTTCTTCGGAACCATAAAATCCGTCCTCATCGCAAACATGAGATCCTTTACGTCATCAGTAATACTGGTATGTTTTGTACCCAGATGGACATAGGAAGGGTGCCAGCCTCGCTTCTCCCATATCACGCAGTGATGAGCGTTAAAATTGCAAGACGGCAGGTATTATTATTATTGTAAATGCCAATGTCTGGCACTGATGATGCTCCGCTTGGCAAAAAATTCGAATATATTTTTGAATAAAAAAGTGTATAATCGGTATAAAAAATTAGCGCGATGAGCAGGATTCGATCTTTGGCCATTGGATCATCAGGTTGACACACTGCCCATTCTGTTATACAAGCTGCTGGTCAGTAACTTGGCACCTGTGGTATAAGGAAGTGCTGGTATGCAGTATATTTAGTAGAGCGTGTTGGTTCTCCCGCTTCGCAGTAACGTATGAATGAAGGCGTGTTTTGTGCTGGTGTTAACTACATTTAGCAAACACGCAACCAGGAATACCGTGCAAGGTGAAAGTTGCTTAACGAAAGATGGAAAAGGACCCCTCAATACCATATAAAAATACAGATATTCATCAAAGAATCTTGTGCCTTTGAACAAAACAAAAACGCATCATTTAATTTTAATTTTTAAACATCCCATGGAAAACTTGGAAAATATCTGAGTCGCGAACAACAATTTATAGTTTATTTTACCTTCACAACTCGTTAGTCGTTAGTAAATATTTTTTCAACAAAATTATTTTATTTTGAATTTTGGAATGTCCGGACTTTGTGGGGATTTTAGAATTTCTCCTGGGTTTCAGTTTCAGCAATCGGTAACCATACCTTGAATGCCAGTTTCTTTAGGGAACAAGTGTACCGTAACTAATAACAAAATAAAGATACAAATCTTCTGTTATACACTGCAAACAATTAACTTTGAAACTAACCTGTGGAATTAACTTTTTATTTCATTCTATAATTGTATGACTATATGTATAGATATACCTGCCAAGAATATTGCATTGTGACTTAAACTATTTTATCTGAAAGTACTGAACAGTACAAAAATTAACGTCATTCTCCCAAGAGTTATATTTTCTTTTTTTGAATAGGTACCGACGTTTACCCTTTACTTTATTACACAATTATTACTTGCACATAATGTACGTGCTTATCACACCGTGCTATAATTTATTATTACCCTTTCAGAGACCCAGAAACTTCAAACTAAACGACGTAAAACGAGAGGTTAAAAATTAACTTATCTTTTACTCGTTAATTAGGTATGTACTTTTATTAACATTCTCGTTGCGTAATTTGGATTACCGCATAACTAAAGCAATAATGCAAGTGCAAAATGCATAATAATTACGTCCGAATTCAGTTCCTGTTTATTATAAATTATTCAAATGTATATACGCACAGTTAATATATAAAATGAAGGCGTCCACTTTCTTTTGTACTGAGAAATAGTACACAAACAAAATTAACATTTTTGTGTATTTTATGTAAATGCAAAAAGAAATTGCACCAGATATACTTTCCATTTCCATTATAGAGATGAATACACCGATATGCCAACCTTATTTGGTGAAATGCAATTGTTACACATAATAAACATGGTTACTAAAAACGAAAGTGTTCTTGATCTTGAGATGTTTTGCTCTCCGGTAGCTCGAGTACCAGTAAAATTACCAAACGTGTTTTTTGTTCGCCTCGGTACAAATAAAACGATTTAGGAACATTTAATTATGAATGACTAATCATTTTCGTCTGCTAAATCGTGAAAAAGTAATTGAAGTTCGCAAACGCAATTACTCTTTTGGAATATGTAATGCATTTTAAATTTTGTTCTATTCTGACGTCCGTTCATACATAAAAGTTTATTTACTTGGTAGATTTTACAAGGACGTATTAATAATAAATTCGTGGGCACAGTAGTTGGATCAAGAACTTTGGCATATCTTAGAATAGTCAACTCGAAATTATTGACTACCCTAGATTTAGATTTTTCATATTTTTATGCCGTTTGATCTTGTTTACTATAACTATTAAACTATTTCCGAGTGTACTATGTATTTTGTTTTAAAAAAGAACTAATAGGTGTGGATTAATAATTAAAAATGATGTGTCGAGAAGGGATAACAAATACATACACAATTATGAGAAAATTATCCTATTTATTTTTTTATTTGGACTACATTTTTATTTTTATTTCAATTTATATTTTATGAATTCATGGGCGGTGGTGCAGCTGTAACAAAGAAACTGTAAAATTAAGTACCTATATAATAAAACTATATACCTACTAACCACAATAATGGAATAGAAATACCCCATTAATTTTTACTATTATTAAGAACCCTCCAAATGGCTCATCGAGATCACCATTGAAAATTACTATACATGTTGCGTGGTGTAGCATTTTTCATTGTAGCTCAAATCCTCCATTTCTCGAAGTGTGATTAAATTTTAAATGTGACGGGGGGGTCAAATGATCCCTACTTTGGAAGGGTTTTTCATTACTTACACAACCGTATTTGTTTTATTCAATTCGATAAATTTGTTACCGAGAAATTGCTTCTTGAAGTTTCCAAGTTAAAAAATCAATAAAAGCACAAAAAGGTTTAAACTATCGAATGTATTGCTCGAAATGACCTCCACCAATTGTCATACAATAATACATTCTGGATTCAAATTCAGAACTTACATTTCTCAAGACCTCAGGAGTTATTAGCCGACATTCTTCTTTGGAATAAACCTTTCAGCATTTTTAAACGCTCATGTCTGCTGAAAAAGTTAAAATTTTCCCTGACTGACCGAAATTCATTCTTTTGGCTTCGTTTTTTTTATTTTTTCAGATCATTAATCCTGAAACTGGTGAGATAGAAATGAATTTCAGGCTTATATCTTTGTGCAGGTAAACCGGCTATTATGGCAGTACTGCAAATGTCTGTAAACGTTTTATAAAAAACCATTCGATGGTACCTAATGATTTTTCTTTCGAATTCTAGATGTCCAGATGGCTTCAGGCGGCTATACTAGTAACATTTTTGGGAGTAGCTAAGGCCCATCATCTAATAAAAGTGGTAATTCTGGCTGCCCTAGGATTAGCGGGATTATGGATGGTCCACACGTTAGCCCAAGACTATCAACAAATTTCCGGACACTCAGGCAGTTTCGATCTTGGTGCCACTGCGACGAAATTCTTCTCAAAACGATCAGCTCAATATTATTATGAAAATGACGAGGCAGCAGAACTTCCACAAAATACCACGAATGATCGAAAAGTAATAAAGTTTCTCAAAATAATTCGTTACTATATCAAAAAAATATCTCATTGTTGTGTATAGAATCCAGGAATAGATTGGGAGAAAATTTTGTCGAGAGATCCAGTAAGCTGCGCAAGAAGTTTCATTTGTCAACTGGAAGCACAAGCAGATGAAGAACTCGGGAAGGAGGAAAAAAATATTCTTAATCTTATCAGGTAAGGAAACGAAAACTGACCTTCCATTTTATTTACAATTTTTTATTTTCAGATATTCTGCTCAGCAAGATTCTTGGGCAAGCAAAGAACTCCATAACGCCTTGAAAAATGGCGATAAAGTAGCAAGTCCGACGCAGTGCAGGAAATTTTACAAATTTTGCCCGTATTCGAGTCAAACAATGATGTACTTGCTGCGAATGTTTGGCGGAAAGTAAGGAACTTGTAAATAGTACAAATGTACCTTTTATACTCAAGTATTTTTTAAGTTTTGCTCATATTAACATTAGGTATTATAAAAATGTATATAATTTATTAATAAAGTGTTCATTATATTTTTTAATTTTGAAGTTTCAATTTATTAAGATAAGGGAAAATCAATTCGGATAAGAAGAGAGAAAATAACAGAAAAGAGGCTTGCAGATTTAGAAAAGTATTCAACAATAACAGATGTTAGAAGCAATGCTAAAATTTGAACAGCAAAAGAGAAGCGGATAACTGGAAAGGGGTGAAGAAGCCGGCAACAGTCATACACACTGGAGAATAGACTAAAATGCAAAAATTTCATCATTTTTGGGAACAGTACATTACAGAGTGACCATGGACCTGATGCTCCTTAAAACGACTTAAAATAGATCGAACTGATTGCCAGACATATTTTCCCGCAATTTCTGCGTACTATTTCATAAATTCCTATTTTATTAATGAGTTCCGTTTTATCTTTGTCGTTTCCGAGTAGATTTTGTAAATAGGCAGGTTCGGTAATTTTCAAATTTCATTAAAATTGATAGAGTTTATTATACTGAAGGCAGTTATGTTGTTAATTTTTGTTAAAAAAAATTCCTTCGCCTGTGAAGCCGTTGCAAAGTTTTCCGTCGGTGCGAGGCTAGAAATCGTACCTTGCAGCGAGAGTAGGCCGCGTGACGTCAGAACTTAGTATAACTTACAAGTCCCAGCTTCAGCGCGCAGCAGTCCCATAAGTATTATGCATATGCATGTGTAGTTAAATTGTTAAATATTATTAACTGGTTCTAACTGGTGTTTTCTGTTTTGTACCCAGACTAATACATCGTACAGCACACCAATAAAACGGAAAAAGTGGTTCGTTGGAGCCAGAAGGAAAATCGGTCAGCATTATCGATATTTTCGCGAGTTAGTTTATCATTGCAAAAGTTTATAAAATTATCGGCTGCCCTATTGCAGCCACTCTAAATAAAATCGAACATAATGTAATTTATCGACAGTTTTCTGGGACCCCTTGGTACTTGGTAACTTGTTACGGTTAGCATAATTGGAAACAGGATGCTAGGAGCATGACGGAGCCAAATACTGAATCGCCGTAGCGTTCCCTCCCTGAACTAAAAAAGGAAATTTTATTAACTATTTTACAATAATAATTAAATAGTACGTCATCATAAAGTTCTCTTTTGAAGACTGGTAGGACGCGTACCTCCATCCTTTCCCTGAGCTAGCCTACGCATTTCCGTAAAAGTAGAACATTCTACATCCCCAACTATTTGAGAGCAGTAGTCCAATCTGCTCCAACCTCTACCTCTTTATTCTTATCTCTGACTCTAGTATGTCGCGAACTATTCCTTTGTGTCTCAGAAGGTGTCCTACCATCCTACGATCCTATCCCCTATTCTTTATTGTCTTCCATACTTTTCTCTTTTTCCCAACTCTTTCTAATTCCTCCTTATTGCTAACTTGTCTATCCACGGTATCTTCAACACCCGTCTGTAGCATCACATTTCAAACGCTTCTACTCTTTTTCAATCCGCTTCTCCCATTGTCCAAGTTTCGCATCCATAGGTATAATTTCGTACTCCATACATGCGTCTTTAACAGTCTCTTCCGAGTTTCTACATTAACCGTTCCAGCATATAGCAGTTGTTTCTTTTTGTTAAACAAGTACCTAGAACCTACGTAGCGTAGTTTTTTTCCGTTTTTTTTTTTAATTTCCAATCCGTTATAAAACTGTTAACTTGATAACTTGTCAATCACTTAGGTATACATACCTACATAAATGAGTAGGTATGTATTGTATTGTATTAGAGAATATAGGTAGTTACCTATTTTGCAAACAGAAGTAAGCAGATATCTACAATCTACATACCTACTTATACTGAATTATAAAAGGCATGTACAGTTAATAAATTGTTGACTTTGTTTTACTTATACCGGTCTGCCTTTACACTACTGTTTTGAGGTTGAATGAAATTGGGGTTAGATGCAAGAATCACACACCATTTCCACATTTACCAGGACATTTACCTACCTACTACATAAATATGGCAAATTATGTGAATCGGACTTTTGATACCCTTGTTGCATCATTATATCGATTATGTTGTCTTTGTTTTATGTTTTCTTGACACCTTACTTTAAAAATTCACGCTCGAAATAGTCCCAATAAGTATGTTATGAGATAGGTACCGCTTCACGGGCACTTCAAGAGAAGTGTGAGGAGCGCCTTACGAATCTCTGACGTCAAACCAATAACAAAGCGAACTAGCATGTGGGCGTGATAAGCTAATTTCTTTCGCTTATTACGCCGCAAAAAAATTTTTTAGAAAAAATATTTCGCCGTAAATCAATTACAATAACAATTTTCTGTCATTTTCATGCCAAAAATAGATATCTTATTTTTCTCCGAACCTCTCTATTGTTGCTAGTGTGAAGCCTACTTTTTGACATTTTAAATTTTCATTTCCTAATTAATGTGTTTATAATTTCTGGATCTTTGATTGTATTTAGTTCTTTACGGTAACTGCTTGAAATAAGAAAAAATTGCTATAAACAAGGACCCGGAAATATTTACTTTTCGAGATACAGAGTGTTCAAATTGAAATCCTGAAAATGCTTTTTATGAATAGTTTAGAAACGTCCTAGGTCCTAACGATAAAAAGATGAACATTTGTACGGGTATTTCACTTTTTATACACTACAGAAAAACCATAATCATTCAGAGACTGGGAAGGCTGACGGGGCACCAGACACAAGGCGAAATTTGAACCTAAGGCCGCTGGACCACTAGGAGAGTACACTGTCTACTAAGCCATGGGTACTTGGTTTGAGTGGGACCCACCGACACTTACATGCACCTGTATACTGCTCTGGAGCTGCCGGAACCTGATCCATTTAGTCTTAGCGGGTAACGACAATTCTGGCCAAAATCCTGCAAATTGTGTTAAAAACACGAAACTTGGTCGGCAGCTTAAATAGATCAAATTAAGAGATTTTTGCCCGAAGTACCCTAAAAAATACCTCTAAGGAGCAGCCAAATTTCCAATTTTAAATTAAAATTTTGTTAAATTCGCTAATATTAAAAAAATTTTAAAATATATAACATTTTTATTTAAATTGCAATCTCTTAACCTGTTCTAATGATATTTTTCGGTATCCCCAAAAATTTCAAAATGGTTGCCATTTTCGAAAAAACTTCCGCTTATACCGGAAGTGGTACCTAACTTCCTTATTTTAAATAGAACTACCCAACTTTTTTACACTTTCGGGTTCTCCATAAAATTTTAGATGGACTTTATGTAACATAAATAACCTCTAAATGTCGAAATTTCTAAGATATACGCGAGTTTTTAAATTTTTTATAGTTACAGGGTACTCTTTGGCGTCTGCGGCACAAACGTCAGATTTTCATTCCAAGCAAAACAAAGCCACGTGCTTTTTGACGTTTCAACCTAACCTCTGAAATATAATTATAGTTGTTTTCAAGTTTTAACACGTAAGCCCAACACACCAATTTAAAATAAACTGTTTTCACTGCAAAACGTCTATAATTATATTTCAAAAAACTAGTTTAAGACGTTGTAAATAATATCGATAAACGTCAAATGGCACGTGCTTTTGTTTTGTTTGGAATGAAAATCTGACGTATGACGGAGGCACTTATGTCCCCCATTCTTTCTTAACGCGCCTAACTTCATCCTGTCGATTTTTGTTGCATCGTGCGCGCGCATCGTAGAATTTCACTCTCATCATTCTTTCATAAATCATAACGCGCCTAAAGAAGTATAACTTCAAAAATATCTGAAAAGTACTAGAAAATTAGACTTAATAGTTGTGCAAAGAAGGTTACTGAGAAAATACAAGGCGAAAACGCCACTTTGCTCCAGAAATCAACGAAAACTATATTTTCTGTTGTATTTAGTGCTTCTTTATATTTAGAACTCGTTTACCGTGTATAGAAGCTTATGCTATGTTCTCATGAAAATAAAGAATAAATAAATAAAGGATAGGATCGTAGGATGGTATGACACCTTCTGAGACATGAAGGAATAGTTCGCGACATACTAGAGATAGGGTCCAGATTAGACTATTGCTCTCAAATAGTTGGGGATGTAGGATGTTCTACTTGTGTAGTTGAGCTGTCCGTTGTGAGGCAGGCGGACAATTGTACGTACTGTTGGATGGTTTTATCCATTCTTTTTTGTTGTTAGCCATATTTTTTATTTTACTGTATTATGGACATGTTTTATTTTGATATGTTAAGGTGCGTATCGACCGGCAAACACACAGTTATAAGCCATGCTCACGATATCAGCTCGTGCACAATTTGGGAACAGTTCAAGAGCTCCTGAGCAGTTACACGTTGACGTATACAGGGCGATTTTTTTTTACCGTCTATTAGAAGTATCTGGAGAATTAAAAGAGATATTGATTTGAAATTTTGGCTGTGGCCGAAACCGGGTCGGATCTATTCAATTAAAATATTTTCAAAATGGTGGCATTTCCGGGAATACCGGAAGTTGACACCAACTGTGTTATCTTAAATGGAATGCTACCATTTTCTATTTTTTTTAGATTCCACGAAAAATTTTAATGCCAATTCAATAAAGGTTCGCTATGTCTAAAATTAATATTTTCGGAGATATACATTTTTTTCTCAATATTTTGACAGTTGTGGTAGATTATGTAAAAATTAATATCTCGATAACGTCTAGCAGTAAGATGTTCGATTTTTTATGGTGGCAAGACGAGGTGTTGGAGTTACTAATCAGGTAAACAAATTTTCAAAATCTATTACATGAAATTTTCTAATCAACGACATATGTTGATCCCACAAAAGTAGCAAAAAGTCATTTTTCTTAAATAGAATGATACCATTTTCAATTGTTTTTTAGATTCCACGGAAAATTTTAATATTAATTCAGTAAAGGTTCGCTATGTCTAAAATTAATATTTTCGGAGATATTAATTTTTTTCCAATACCTATTTTGACAGTTGTGGTAGATTATGTAAAAATTAATATCTCGATAACGTCTAGTAGTAAGATGTTGGATTTCCTATGGTGGTAAGACGAGGTGTTGGAATTACTAATCAGGCAAACAAATTTTCAAAATCTATTACATAAAATTTTCTAATCAACGACATATGTTGATCACACATAAGTAGCAAAGAGTCATTTTTCTTAAATTGAATGATACCTATTTAAAGAAACCAATTAAAAAACGTGAAAAAATGCGCGTTTAACAATGTATGATGTTTCTCTACCCAAAATGAATAGTATTTTAGATACCTACTAGATGGGGCGCCAGGTCATTGTTCTGCAGCAGTTACTAACGAATTGTACCAGATGTTTGAAGATAGATGGATACGACGTTTGGGTCCATGGAGTTGGCCTGCCAGGTCTCCAGACATTACACCGTTGGATTTTTATCTTTGGGGCCGTATAAAGGATAAAGTGTATCAATATCCACTCAACAACAGTGATGACTTGGTGGAAAGAATTGCTACAGCATTTGCAGGCTTAGATCCACATGAAATGCGTAGCGCTACTACACACGCCGTAAATAAGCGAATTGTTAAATGTGTAGAAGTTAATGGACTACATTTTGAACAGTTTCTTTCACATTGTTTTACTATCACGTACCTACTTTATTTTTTATTTAGTTAAAATAAGTTCAGTGGTGGTAATTCAGGATATGTTCCATTAAATGTTTTGTATGTCCTGTTAATTATTTTATCGCATTTTCCATGAATGTTGAACAAATTCATAATATCCGAGCAAGAATAATTATCATTTGCCATATCCTATTCGTTAAACACCAACCGTACTAAATTACTAAAAAATACCAATTGCTTTTATTAGACATTATTTGTGAAGTTTGTGAATATTTTGTTTTGTCTACAAGCCAAGGTCTACTTACTAGAAGGCAGCGCTCTTCAATTTTGATCGATGAAATAAGAAAACAGCAAATATCTAAAATACTATGCATTTTAGGCAGAGAAACACCATACATTGTTAAATGCGCATTTTTTCACTTTTTTAATTGGTTTCTTTAAATAGGTATCGTTCTATTTAAGAAAAATGACTTTTTGCTACTTATGTTTGATCAACATGTGTCGTTGATTAGAAAATTTTATGTAATAGATTTTGAAAATTTGTTCGCCTGATTAGTAATTCCAACACCTCGTCTTGCCACCATAAAAAATTGAACATCTTACTGCTAGACGTTATCGAGATATTAATTTTTACATAATCTACCACAACTGTCAAAATAGGTATTGGAAAAAAATTCATATCTCCGAAAATATTAATTTTAGACATAGCGAACCTTTATAGAATTTACATCAAAATTTTCCGCGGAATCTAAAAAACAATTGAAAATGGTATCATTCTATTTAAGAAAAATGACTTTTTGCTACTTTTGTGCGATCAACATATGTCGTTGATTAAAAAATTTCATGTAATAGATTTTGAAAATTTGTTTGCCTGATTAGCAACTCCAACACCTCGTCTTGCCACCATAAAAAATAGAACATCTTACTGCTAGACGTTATCGAGATATTAATTTTTACATAATCATCCACAACTGTCAAAATATTGGGGGGATTGCGAGCGGTGACATAAATAAAAAATAAAGCTATTACTACAATTACCATTTAATTCGAATCTATATACAAATATGAAGCATAGAATAAGTAATAAATTAGAAATAAATTACTAAGAAAAATTTTAAACTTAAGCGCGAAAAAAATAATTAAAACTGTGTACTCATTAATACTGTCACCTGAGAACACGACTGCCAAGAAAGTGTCCGTAAAGCACAAAAATAATAAATAAAAGAAGAACAATTATTTCTTTCCTTTTTTCGACTTTTGATTTGCAACAACTGGAACGCCCTGAACTGCAGCCAATTTACCTTTCAAGTCCAGCAATTTCTGAACTTCGGGTTGCCACACGCTCTTCTCACCACCTCCGGTTTTTAACTTCCTGACCAGATTGCCCTAAAAATACCATTTAAGATTGCTCAATATATTTTTAATTTAACATACTTGTTTCTCAATTTCTTCCTCTAATTGTTTCAGTGATGCTTCATCTGCTGGAGCAACTCCATTCTGCACCTTAATTTCATTAACAGGACCATTCTTAACCTTCTGAATGGTTTCCAATTTTTTCTTCAGGTCTAATAACACTTTAACTTCTGGTTGCCACACATCTTTCGCCGCTCCACTAGATTTTAATTCACGAACCTTATTACCCTAAAATCAAAAAAATAATAATAAATAATTCAAATTAATAGTTAATGCTACGATTACTTGCTTAGCTATTTCAGCTTCCAACGTAAGTACGTCATCAACATCTTTTGGTTTACCATTCTCGCTTTGTTTCCCAGCGAATAATTTCTTTAGTTCTTCCACTCTTGCCGTTTCTATTTTGGTAAATAAAGCTTCAGGTTCGCTCATTTTGTGACCAGAGGGTAGCAAATTCACAATTTCCAAATTACTTAAAGAAAAAATAAAATCAGTCATCTTCGAACAACGAATGCTTTAAAATGCTTACTCCGGTGTAATCTGGACCAAACCTGTGTTTAACTGCTTTTGAATTCGCTCACTTGTGTCGGGCATGTACGGATGAAGAAGAGTGGCCAACAGGCAAACTAAATTACAGCAAATTCCTATTATGGTGCCAGCCCTTTCCCTAAAATTAATGAAAATCAAATTAATGTTTTGGGATATTTTGCCGCTTTTCCAAGAACGTCGATAAGAGCGGCCGCCAATGATTTGGGATTGAGCTATTCCTCAACTCACAAGATCCTGTCTTTGCATAAACTTCATCCCTACTCCTATATAAGACTGCAAAAACTCCGGCCAATGGATTATACTAAATGGATTGCCTTTTGCGGAGAACTTTTGGTCGAAATACGAGAGGATGAGAATATTCTGAAATGGATTATCCAGACGGACGATACCAAATTTGCTCAAAGAGGAGTATCTAATAGAAGAAATCGCCATTTTTGGGCCACCAAAAATCCTCATTTGGTCATAGAAATGAAAAATCAAATCCAGTTGTCAAAGGGTAAAAAAAGTGTCCTTAAGAATAGAAGTCAGAAAATAGGAATAAAATTTGATAATAGACTAATTGAGGGATACTGTAAAATAGCCGAAGAGTTTAACCACTATTTCTTAAATAGCATCGATGGTCTGGTGCAAAGTGGGCTAAATAATGATGAAGTGATAGACAAGATGGAGAAATATGATTCGAAGTTGGATAAATTTGAGGAAGTGTCTTTCTGCGAGTTGAAAAGAATAATTAAGAGCCTGCCAAATAAAAACAGTAGTATCGATGGGATCAATACTACAATTTTGAAATTAATTGTGGAAGCTGTGGGAAATAGGTTACTGGATGTTATTAATAAATCCCTGCGAGCAGGATTGTTTCCTTCAAAATGGAAGAGATCGATGTTGTTCCTGTAGAGAAGATCCCGGATGCTGATGATGCAAGCTCCTATCGCCCAATAAACATGCTCCCATCTTATGAAAAGGTTTTGGAATTGGCTGTGAAAGACCAATTTCTGCATTATCTGGAAGGAAATAACATTCTCTCGGAGTCTCAAGCGGGTTTTAGAAGGGGCCAATTGTGTGCAAACTGTGATACATGAGTGGAAGATGGCAATTTCTGAGAAGCAAATAATAGGTGCGGTATTCGTGGATTTTAAGCGCGCTTTTGAGACGATTGCTCGGAATCTGTTGTTGATGAAATTGGCTCGTGTTGGGGTTGATGGTGTTGTGTTGGATTGGTTCAGAAGTTTTCTTGTAGGTAGAGTTCAAGTGACGAAATATGGGGAAAGTATTTCAAGTGAGAAGGAATTAAAATGGGGAGTTCCTCAAGGATCAGTATTGGGACCTATATTATTTATTTTGTATATTAATAACATAGTTAGTTTTCAAAAAATGTATTTGTTGATGATATGCTTGTGTATTTTGTCCATGACGATTTGGATTACATTGTACAAGTATTGAATGAGGAACTGGAGTTATTGTGTAAGTGGTTGTTCTGCAATGCTTTAGTTATTAATGTGAGTAAAACCAAGGTAATGTTCGTTTCGCATAGATGTATTGTTCCTGTGGGCGATGTTTATGTGGATGGGAGCAGGTTGGTGGTCGTTAAGGAATTGAAATACTTGGGAATTATTTTGGATGACAAACTCAATTTTAAAAGTCATGGTAATTATGTTATAAAGAAAGTGAGCCAGAAAGTTGGAGTTTTACAACGAGTAGGAGTTAACTTAAGTTTATGGTCAAGGTTGCTTGTTTATAACACTATTGTGCTTCCACATGTAAGTTACTGCTCGACGATTGTTAATCTGTTCACACTGGAATATTTTCGTAAATTAGACGTGAAGCAAAACAGGGCATTGCGGATAATTTTGAAACGCGATAGGTGTACTCGGATTGAGTGGATGTTGGATGTGTTGAGATTGATGAGTATCAGACAACTAGTAACATATAACACGTTGGTATTTATATTTAAGTTAAAACACAATTTATTTCAATGTAAATTGAGTGATTTGAAGTATAATGCGGATATTCATTCTTATTCTACAAGAAATAGGAATGATTTTCATGTGCAGTGCTATGGCACTTCATTTGCACAAAATCAGTTATTGGTGAAGGGGTGTGTTTTGCTTAATAGTCTACCAGTCGATATAAAATGTAATACGATTTTATCATCTTTTAAGAATCTTTGTAAACAGTATGTGCAGGATGATTTTAAGTTTATAGAAGATTGTTCATTCTAAACAAATGTATGATGGGAATATTGTATAAGTTAAATATATTTTTATATATATTATTAAAATTTAATTTTTGATCGGATCACAATATAAAAATAGGTACGTACCATTTAGAAAAATTGAGTTTTTGAAGTTTTGTCGTTGACATTTTCAAAGTTCTTTTGCAGTGTCAAACAAGGCAATTTTCTCAACAAGGGGCATACTAAAAGACACCTCAAACTTTGGGCTTGGGTTTATCATACGCAATAAAGTGAGCAAAACTTAAGAGTCTGGGAAGCAACAAAAAGGACTCGAAAATATGGAAAATGGCCTGCAGAAAACTTACTTGTCTTGTTCACTTCCTTTCAGCAATACCCAAGGCTGGTTAGCTTGCATATACTGATTGCCATGCCGAGAAATAGACAAAATACTTCTGATACCGTCCCTCAACTTCGCCTTCTCCAAAGAACTAACATAATTTTTATATTCCCTTGTACAAAGAGCCAAGAGTACAAAATCATCAGCAGTTGGTTCCAGTTTAGGAACTTTACTTCCAAAATTATTCTTCGCAAAAACTAACGCCCTAATCAAAAGATATTGAACTCTCACTTCTTTAAAACAGTTCATCGACTTACCGATTTATGAAATTACCCAAATTGTTCAACAATTCAGAATTGTTCTTAGTTGCCAAATCGGCCCAACTGAAACTGGAATCCTGCGTTTCCGGACGAACATACAACAAGTAAAATCTCCAAACGTCACTCGGTATACCGGTATCTTGAGCATCGTTACCAAAAACGCCTACACCGCGCGATTTCGAAAACTTCCCGTCTTCGTAATTCAAGTATTCAGTGGCCATTATGTGAGAAACAGTCGTGTACCCTCTATTGGCACCTAATAAAGTTGCGGGGAACATTACAGAGTGGAACGGGACATTGTCTTTCGCCATGAATTGGTACAGGGTCACTTTAGTACCCGGTTCTGGTCTCCACCATTTTTCCCATTCATCGGTGTAGGCTTTCGATATGGACATGTATCCCAACGGAGCATCAAACCACACATAAAACACCTACACCAAATTAATATAATTCAAGAAACTGCTAACAGTCTGCACAATTTTATATGAATCTTTCAGTGCCGTCGAATACAATTAAATCAATTACGGTGTAAAGAAAAAACGTAAAGGAAAAGAAAGTTGCTCACTTTTTCTCGGAAGCCATCTAGAGGTACGCTTACACCCCATTTTAAATCTCTAGTAATACATCGTGGTTTCAGCCCCTCTCTTAGCCAAGAGCGTCCTATTACTTGAGCGTTACTGGACCAGCCAGGTGCTGATAATTTCATCCAGTGTAATAAAAGTGGCTCCAACTACAACAACATAATTTAGTAAAATCAGGTCACTAAATTATAAAAAACCACGAAAACCATGACCTGTAAAACATTCAAATAAAACCGACCTTAGGTAAATCGATGAAGAACTGCTGGCACTGCTCCCTGACTGGAGAATTGCCACAAATTTTGCACCTTGGGTTTTTCAACTCGATCGCATTAACTAGTTTACCACAACCATCGCACTGATCTCCCCGTGCATCCAAATAATTGCACCCCAGGTGCGGGCAACCACCCTCTACGAACCTATCCGCTAAATAACGATTGCAAGAAGAGCAGTGGAGCTGTTCTACTGTATCGACGAACATAAACCCATTTTTGTTCAATTGCAAGAACATTTCTTGACACAACCTTAAATCATACTCATTTTTACAACCTGCTTGAAGCGTTTAATCGAAGATCTACATACTCAGTTTGTTCCGGACTGGAAGTACGCCCAAAATAGTCAAAACTAATGTTAAACCACTGGTAAATTTCCGAATGGATTTTGTAATACTTGTCGCAAATCTCCTGGCAACTAAGCCCTTCTTCCAACGCTTTCGTTTCCGTTGCCGTACCGTATTCGTCAGTCCCGCATATAAACAACGTGGTGTTCCCGCACAATCGCGAATATCTTGCAAAAACATCGGTGGACAAGACACAACCAATAATATTTCCCAGGTGGGGCACGTTGTTGACGTACGGAAGCGCCGATGTCAATAAAATATTCTTTTTGCCAGGTATTGGTAAACTGCAAGCCAGGTCTGTTATTAAAAAATATCAGAACAATAGGGGGACAGTGGGCACAAGATAATGAAAACTGAATACTAGAAAAACACATGAAATGAAAATTAAAACAGAAAAAAGTATTCTGGTTCCGGTTCCATCTGAAAAGTTTCCAGCTGTGATAGAAACCAATCATAATAGATTGTGACTATATTTTGCATATTCCTAATCACACTTTTAGGCGACAGGTGGCAGCACTTTATAGACTAACAGCTGATAAATCCCAGCCTTAATTCTTGAACCAAGAAGCATGCAGGCCTAATGTTTAATTGCTGTGGATGCTTCGAAATGGATAAACTTGGGTTTTCTGCGAAAATTTTTGCCGCAGCAGCGATGTTGTCAGCTGACCTGATGCTACCGTGACGAACCGGTGTCTTCACATCAATGATTAGAAGAAAATAATTTGAACTTTCATTAAACACCGAGTGATGTGAACTTTAGGTTTGTGTTAACCAACCAATTTACGTCAATGACAAATTGCCGGTTAGCCGAAGACGACGAATTGCAAAGTTACAAAAAACTTATAAAGGAAGAACTTACATAACTTCTTTTGGATTTCTCTGTTTGTAATAGCTTCCTGCACATTTCCCAAAAGCCTTTCGTGCTGCAGCTAATTCTTCATTCGTAACTGCTTCGGGAACATGTTGGGGAGAGGATTCGTTAACGGAACTCTCTACTGGCGCATTCACGGATAGGTATTTAGCGCCTGCCAACAGTGCACTGTATGCAGCTGTTCCAGACACATTGAATTGTGCCAAACCTTTCTAAAAATTAGTACAAATGTGTCACCTTCACAATCAATCAACCGTATTCATTTAAATACCGTAAATTCATCTTTAGACTCCAATAACGGGATCCAATTTAAGATATTACTAAAAGGAGCAAATAACTCTTTTAAAACACCATCTTTGAAGGCTGGATATAGAGTACACCATATTACAATATCCGAAACATTCACGCCATCCTACAAACACTCATTCTTAATTTGAAACTATAAATTTATTTGCAGCACCTACCTTGACATTCGCTAAATAATTATCTAAACGTAACAAACTACTTTGCAGAGCATTTTTCAGTTTTTCGTTCTTTACATTACTTGCTACATTTGTTATACTTGGAGTTAGAGTTGCTGCTTCCCATTCCAGCCATTCATCGACGATTTCTTCATCTCTCGATGGTGGGAATAAAAACCTAGCCGCTGCGTTCGGTACAAATAATACGCGATCCTCGTTCAACTCGAGGTACGGTAAATGTTTCGGTTCTTGTAAACCACGATCTAGAAATTGAAATGAATCACATTAATTACGAAAAAAACTGATGACATATGCTCCACTAACCTGTAATGTTCACTATTTTCAGCTCTACTTCTGTTTTTGTATAATTTGCACTTATTAAAATTTTTAAAGCAGAAGGGTTATTTTCGTTAGTGAAAATAAGAGGCATATTTAATCCTATTCATAAATTATTTGATACAGACACTCAGTTTTATAGCACTTTAAAACCACGCGGTTTGCTTGCTTGTTCTTGGAATGACAGCTACGTCAAGAACTCATGCACATGTCATGTCATCCCATATGTCAGTAAGTGAAGGAGTCAATTTCCCAAAATTAATTGATTGATCGTACTCGGTACAGGCAAACAAATATTCAGATAAAATAATTTGGTTTTTAATCTCCAGAAGTCATCCCTTTTTTATCTTCTTCCTTATATCGTTGATTGATTTTTGAGATGACCATGGACATATTACGGACAATATCCGATGAACTAATTTTTTTCCTGGCCATGCGCTTAGTAGTAAATTCGTGCGCTTGCGTACAAAGTTGTTTCGTAATCCTTCAAGAAAGCGTGGGACGCCATTTTGTTGTAGTAGTGATTGCGTTAGCGGGCTAAGCATCGGTAAAAATGTTTGATTAATTATTGCTTTTCGGGAACTGAACAGACTTCGTATTTTGGTTAGGGTGAGTTCTAAAGTTGTTTGAAGTTGATTTTTTATGCTGGTTTAAGTAGAGACGGTTTATATCAAGTAATAATCGATGATTTTTAGAAGCCCGCTATTTTCTGTATGATGCTTTTATAATAATCTTGTTTTGGATGCGTTGGGTACTTTTAAGTTTGTTGATTCGGGTTAGGGGAAATACGGGCTGCTTTGAAGTTCAGATTTTGGAGGGAAAATTTGCGTTTTGCGGCGGAATATTGAATTTTTTGTGTTCGAAAATTTTTGTTACCAACTCAAAAGTAGGTATAATAAGCGAGAGGATCTAAACTGTACAATCTTCAGGTTTTCTGGAGTTATTTTTATTATTCCAAAAGTGTATAATAGATTTTGATCCAGAGCAGAATTGGCTTCTTTGACAAAATTGCATTTTGGTTTTCTTGGATTTTGCATTGTAAATGCCGTGTCCATTTTTTAGTTTATTTACAAAAATAGTAGGCGGACCTATGAAACTAAAAACAAAATGTTGCAACATTATCAAGTCAATGTTTTATCTCTACATTTTTGTTTTAATTTTTGTGCAGTATCGTGTTTAGGTAATTTTGAGGAAAAAATTGTTTTTGTTGGACGAGTCCAATTTTATTCGCCACATTTTGCAGTTTCATTTTAAAAAGTAATTTCAACGATAAAGTATGTCATTAAGTTCTCTCTTTTGCTGTTTTTATACCTATAATCGGGGAAATACGAATTTGAAAAAGCAGTTGTTTTCAATTCAGACATGAGCGTAACTAATGTGAAAATTGAGGGACTCAGATTTTAAATGAAGCACAATGGCACATTTAGATTGTTTATTGCAAACAAAGATATATTTTCTATACAGGGTGCCCCAACTCATGCAGAACGTTCTATAACCAAACTTTTAGTGCTTAATGCAAGCTAAATCTAAAATTATTTTCAAGAATACAGCTTGTCCCATCTAAACGTTTTCTTTTATTTATTAGATTTGAAAACATCGGTAGAGGGGCATTCCAAGTTATGAGAACAATATTTAGGGCTAGGTAACTGCTGCAGCATTAAAACCAGAAAGTATAGATACAGGGTGTTTATTACGCTTCAAATATAATTTGGAATTTCGTTTGGATTATGCGAGAACGTGACTACTTTTAAAGTCGAGAAATTTTGAAATAATCGCCCTCAAATATTGAAAATTGGGCACTTCTAAAAAAGTTACAGCATTGGTCCTATGATTAGTATAGAATCCTGTGTAAAATTGAAGTTGACCTCCACCTGACCTTGACAGCGCCACCTTGATATGTCAGATCTGATATCACCCCCTTTATTCATTGATACCTCAAACCTGCTCTAGATTTTTTTTATTTTCTGCTATTTCGGAGATACTTAACTGGTTCTTTTGAAAACATATGTAAAAGGAGTTTTTCATTAGAATTATCACTATGAATTCTTAATAAGTTAACCCCACAGTCACTGTCTTTGAGGATTTTAATTCCTTCTCACTTGAAATACTTTCCCCATATTTCGTCACTTAAACTCTACCTACAAGAAAACTTCTGAACCAATCCAACACAACACCATCAACCCCAACACGAGCCAATTTCATCAACAACAGATTCCGATCAATCGTCTCAAAAGCGCGCTTAAAATCCACGAATACCGCACCTATTATTTGCTTCGCAGATATTGCCATCTTCCACTCATGTATCACAGTGTGCACTAGGCCTGCGCGATATTGAAAATTTGATATCGAATATCGATATCAAAAAGATATCGATATATATCGATATATCGAAATATCGATATATGTCGATATATCGAAATATCGATATATCGATATATCGAAATATCGATATATCGAAATATCGATATATCGAAATATCGATATATCGAAATATCGATATATCGAAATATACAGTGTGTCCAAAAAAGTGTGTAACAGGAGGAAAACTCATATTGATTTCTTAGAAAACTTTGTCCTACGTAAAAGTTGGTGCTTGTTACTAAACGTAAGACGAATAATATCAAAAATTAGGCAGAGTTGCTAGGTTCCCACACGACCGCATGCATTATGGAAGAAGCTATTCATTTCTGTTTTAGAATATGTATTTACCTCTACCCAGTAGGGAGACCAATATGTCCGCCACTGCCTCTATCAATCAGAAAGAAATATTCCGTGCTCATTATGAAACGTCTTACTCCTGCCTGTAATTGTCACACTTTCCATTTTGATGTAAGTAGTCCATTAATTCTTCTCCAAAATAAGACAAATTTTAGGGTGGGAGTAATTTATTGTCACCTGAATGCTTGGCTGCATGTTGAAGGATAATAAGGCAAAGCTAAAACTCCAGGTCACAAACAATATTGAATTCAGTGGCGTGATTAGAATTTGGGGCCTCCCCACTCCGCCAGCAATACTTGAAAGGAGGCCCCTTAGTTTGAAAAATGGCTACGATTTTTTATTGTAGTCATATAACCAAAAATAAGACCAAACATTGTTTCGTTCTGAATGACCAGGGTAACCAAAGACAACTGGTTTCGTCCTTTTTAGGACTCGTCAGTGCGGTACAGCTCTATATATTAAGAACGAAACATACTTATATACCGACTTCATTAATTATTTATGAGATTCTAATGATATTGGATAGTTCCAACAATGTTCGGGCAAGTTCGAGTACCATACCAGGTGGCTGTCCTGTACATTTACAGCAAAATAATGTGATCTGATCTATTTATTCTAAGCAAACCTTGTTCGCTATTCGTATGTACTAATATCACTTATAATAGCCCAAGGGTCTTGATAATTAGAAATAACTTGATATATTTTCGAAAGCGGGTTGCTCGGCAACATCCCGACGCTGAAGGCGGAGGTATGTTGCCACAGAGAAACCCGCTTGAGGAAATTTATCAAGTTATTTCGAATTATCAAGACTCGAGGGCTATTCGGTAAGAAAATTTTTTGCCCAAAAAGAACAATTTGTTAAAAAGAAATTAAAATTGAAAAGAACAATCTTGGAAATGACATTTTGTGCAAAATATTCGACAGCAGTGCAAAATAGACATTTTTCCGTTGCTACAGTAATCCAGATGACATAAGTGAAAATAGCCCATAAGCACTCTTCAGTTAAATGTTCTTCTGATTGGCTGTCTTTGAACAAGTGACTGTAGATACACAAATTCTATTGGATTATTGTATAGGTAAAAAATTTTCAGCAAAAGTGGTGTTAGTTCCAGTTTGCGATGTGAATCGTTTGTGCCGGACGTTGTTATGTTTTCGTCAGCCCCGCTCCCCATAGACGATGTGATTTTTCGTTATCCGATCTCGATACTTTGATGAATGCCCTTTGTTTACTAGTGCAAGGCTAACACATTTGTTGTCATTCAAATAAAATTGTTTAGATCCGCCTTCAAAACTTTAATTGGCGGACAGTTGCTAAGGTTTTTTTACCTCAGAACGTAATTGGTTATGGCATTTTAAGCGGAATTGAACCGTAAAGTGGAAGACCACTTTTGCTGTTAATAGTACATAGACACAATGAACTGATACTGATACTGGAGGTTATACGTCTTGAATTTAGTTTCAAAACAACGCTTCTAATCTAAAGAATTATTCAGCTATTCTTCAAGTATGCTTCAAGTTAGGGCATAGTTAAAGGATTGAAATAATTGTATCCTACATGCGGCATAAAATTAATGTAATTTCAGTTACTTTCACATTGCAACTATGTTTTAGGTTTTACTGTTGCAAACTTTACTTGGAAAAACTCGACGTAGGCTCAACGGTTTCCGGTACCAGAAGTTATTAAAATCATTGTAAAACGTCGACACCGCGCTAAATCGATATATCGATATATCGAAATATCGACATATCGAAATATCGATATATCGAAATATCGATATATCTAAATATCGATATATCGAAATATCGATATATCGAAATATCGAAATATCGATATATCGACATAAAAATATCGATATATCGAAATATCGATATTTCGATATATCGACATTCCGGTATCGTTATTCGATATATCGATATATCGATATCAATATCGATATATCGAAAAAAGTCGCAGGCCTAGTGTGCACTGGAGTCACACGATTCGCCCCTTCTAAAACCCGCTTGAGACTCTGAGAGAATGTTATTTTCTTCCAGATAATGCAGAAATTGGTCTTTCACAGCCAATTCCAAAACCTTTTCATAAGATGGGAGCATGTTTATTGGGCGATAGGAGCTTGCATCATCAGCATTCAGGATCTTCTCTACAGGAACAACCATCGATCTCTTCCATTTTGAAGGAAACAATCCTGTTCGCAGGGATTTATTAATAACATCCAGTAACCTATTTCCCACAGCTTCCGCAATTAATTTCAAAATTGTAGTATTGATCCCATCGATACTACTGTTTTTATTTGGCAGTCTCTTAATTATTCTTTTCAACTCGCAGAAAGACACTTCGTCAAATTTATCCAACTTCGAATCATATTTCTCCATCTTGTCTATCACTTCATCATTATTTAGCCCACTTTGCACCAAACCATCGATGCTATTTAAGAAATAGTGGTTAAATTCTTCGGCTATTTCACAGTATATTAGTCTATTATCAAATTTTATTCCTATTTTCAGACTTCTAATATTCTTACTAACCAACTTCTTCAAGACCTTCCACATTTGGTTGGAATTTTCTTTCACTTCATCTACTTGACTATTGTAATATTCTTTTTTCCTCTTTCTTATCGTATCCACTATCTCTCTTCATCATCTCATGAATCTCTGGAGTCCACCACCTCTTACCTGCCCATCTTGTATTCAACCACATTCCTTGACAGATGCATGTCTATTTAATACTTCCATAACTGAATGTGTAAATTGCTCTGCCTCAACTGGCATCAAACTTGCAGTTGACTGGGTAACTTCAAACTCGGAAGTTTCTGCATTGACAGTGTCAATTAGATGTACAATACTAAAAACTTAGAAAAGTCCAAATTGTGTATAATTTTGAAGTATCAGTTGATATGGGCAGAAGCGATAACTAATAACAGTTAAACTTTGATACGAGAGTTTGAGTGGCAGAATGTAGCATTTACATAGTGTCTACGATTGTAGTTGTTGTAAATAAATGTGTTTCACTGTTTTTTTCCCTGCAGGTTTGTTTAAACAAATGGAGCATCATAATGTGGCTGCGAAGTGAAAAACGTAATAAAAAAATCCGCGCTTTCTCGCTATGTGCGAACAAATTTAAAAAGGCTAAGAAAGCGATTAAAAGTCATTGTTGGTTGCACAAATCTAAGAAAACGGCGTCTCGTCTTACTGCCGTTGATAACGCGAACAATAACGATGTGTCCGTTATAAGTTCCGTTTCGGAGGAGTATAAAGAGAACTACGAGGTGCAGTTGGTGCCCTTGTGCAATCAGAATGAATTGAATATTGTTAAACCTAATATTGATAGTCAAAATGAGTTTTCTTGTACGGTGTTAGAAAACAATTTTGAAAAAAATATTACTTGCACGGAAAATACTGACTTACCGAAAGAAATCGAATATGAAAATATTAGATTAGACGACATTAATTACCAAGAAATGTCGAAGATGCAGTTCCAAGTGTCGGATAAAAAGGCTTGTGATTTCGATGCGAACAAATACCAATACACATATGCCGACAAGATATGCGAAACCATGTATTACGATTATACCTTGCGGACCGAGTACCCAGATTTGCATCTAGACATAAACGAGTTGAATAACGTCAACCCTCAAGAACTGACGAACTTGTTAGCGGAAGAAATGTCTAAGAATAACGAACTCATTTCGATGAACATCGGAAGTTTAGTGTACGATGATTTCACGACGCTCTACCCGCCTGCATTACCCGACGGTTCCTTTATAACGAGCGTGCAACCACAGGAACAAGTGGAGAGACTGGATGCGAAGCCCGAACATGTTGAAATCGAAGATACATGGGCATTCGATCCCTACTTGTTTATAAAACATTTACCACCTTTGACATTTGAAATGCGTTCCAAATGTCCCGCGTTACCTTTGAAGACTAGATCGAGTCCGGAGTTTAGTTTGGTACTGGATTTGGACGAAACTCTGGTTCATTGCAGTCTGGAAGAGTTACCTGATGCCAGTTTCCATTTTCCCGTTCTGTTTCAAGATAATTCGTACAAGGTGAATACAATGGTATAAATGATTTTTTTATATTTTTTTCTTTTAAATTTTTCTCATTTACTTATACGGTATAATTCACTTATAATGTGCCCTTTAGGGCTAGAATAAATACAGTGGAGCTCCAAAGTCGGTAATTTAAACATTTAAAGAACAGGCCCGTTTCGTCGGCGTTGAAAATGTCCTTAGATTCATATTGGGAGAGTAATCCAGGGAGCACATTTTCTTTCCAATTTTCACACCCTTTTTCATTTACTTCTGCACTTTCACCGCAAACTACTTTTTGCACAATAGGGAGGTTCGGAGAAAAATAAGATATCTATTTTTGGCATGAAAATGACAGAAAATTTTTATTGTAATTGATTTACGGCGAAATTTTTTTTCTAAAAAATTTTTTTGCGGTGTAATAAGCGAAAGAAATTAGCTTATCACGCCCAAGTGCTAGTTCGCTTTGTTATTGGTTTGACGTCAGAGATTCGTAAGGCGCTCCTCCCACTTCTCTTGAAGTGCCCGTGAAGCGGTACCTATCTCATAACATACTTATTGGGACTATTTCGAGCGTGAATTTTTAAAGTAAGGTGTCAAGGAAACATAAAACAAAGACAACATAATCGATATAATGATGCAACAAGGGTATCAAAAGTCCGATTCACATAATTTGCCATATTTATGTAGTAGGTAGGTAAATGTCCCGGTAAATGTGGAAATGGTGTGTGATTCTTGCATCTGACCCCAATTTCATTCAACCTCAAAACAGTAGTGTAAAGGCAGACCGGTATAAGTAAAACAAAGTCAACAATTTATTAACTGTACATGCCTTTTATAATTCAGTATAAGTAGGTATGTAGATTGTAGATACCTGCTTACTTCTGTTTGTAAAATAGGTACCTACCTATATTCTCTAATACAATACAATACATACCTACTCATTTATGTAGGTATGTATACCTAAGTGATTGACAAGTTATCAAGTTAACAGTTTTATAACGGATTGGAAATTTTTTTAAAAAAACGGAAACAAATACAACTCACGCGAATCAAAAAACTACGCTACGTAAGTACTAGGTACTTGTTTAACAAAAAGAAACAACTGCTATATTCTGGAACGGTTAATGTAGAAACTCGGAAGAGACTCTTAAAGACGCATGTATGGAGTACGAAATTATACCTATGGGTGCGAAACTTGGACAATGGGAGAAGCGGATTGAAAAAGAGTGGAAGCGTTTGAAATGTGATGCTACAGATGGGTGTTGAAGATACAGTGGATAGACAAGTTAGCAATAAGGAGGAATTAGAAAGAGTTGGGGAAAAGAGAAAAGTATGGAAGACAATAAAGAATAGGGGATAGGATCGTAGGATGGTAGGACACCTTTTGAGACACAAAGGAATAGTTCGCGACATACTAGAGTCAGAGATAGGAATAAAGAGGTAGAGGTTGGAGCAGATTAGACTACTGCTCTCAAATAGTTGGGGATGTAGAATGTTCTACTTTTACGGAAATGCGTAGGCTAGCTTAGGGAAAGGATGGAGGTACGCGTCCTACCAGTCTTCAAAAGAGAACTTTATGATGACATACTATTTAATTATTATTGTAAAATAGTTAATAAAATTTCCTTTTTTAGTTCAGGGAGGGAACGCTACGGCGATTCAGTATTTGGCTCCATCATGCTCCTAGCATCCTGTTTCAAATTATGCTAACCGTAACACGTTACCAAGTACCAAGGGGTCCCAGAAAACTGTCGATAAATTACATTATGTTCGATTTTATTTAGAGTGGCTGCAATGGGGCAGCCGATAATTTTATAAACTTTTGCAATGATAAACTAACTCGCGAAAATATCGATAATGCAGACCGATTTTCCTTCTGGCTCCAACGAACCACTTTTTCCGTTTTATTGGTGTGCTGTACGATGTATTAGTCTGGGTACAAAACAGAAAACACCAGTTAGAACCAGTTAATAATATTTAACAATTTAACTACACATGCATATGCATAATACTTATGGGACTGCTGCGCGCTGAAGCTGGGACTTGTACGTTATACTAAGTTCTGACGTCACGCAGCCTACTCTCGCTGCAAGGTACGATTTCTAGCCTCGCACCGACGGAAAACTTTGCAACGGCTTCAGAGGCGAAGGAATTTTTTTTAACGAAAATTAACAACATAACTGCCTTCAGTATAATAAACTCTATCAATTTTAATGAAATTTGAAAATTACCGAACCTGCCTATTGTGTGACAAACTTTAAATTTGTGTAGCCATCCTCAGCTCGCAGCAATATCCAAATGCCCCAAAGTTTTCGCGAATTCCTGTGCTTTCTCCTGAATTATTGTTCCGATATCGGCAGTTTCTTGCCACGACTTAAACCGTTCTAGAGCATTGCTGACCCCGTCAGAAGTTTTTCAATTATAATCATTATTGTAAAGCTGCGCAATTGATTGAACTGGCCTGCTGTTTGTGCAGGTGTATGTAAGAACGAGGCCGTTCTTCAGAGAATTCATGGAGAAAGTTTCCCAAATGTTCGAAGTAATTTTGTTCACGGCTTCTAAAAGAGTCTACGCAGATAAGTTACTCAATCTGCTGGATCCGGAAAGGAAGTGGATCAAATATAGACTGTTCCGCGAACACTGCGTTTATGTTAATGGGAATTATATCAAGGATCTCACTATTTTGGGACGTGACCTGTCCAAAACTATTATCATAGATAATTCTCCTCAAGCTTTTGGATATCATGTAAGTTTTATGTTCAAATTTTGTCTTTTGTTGCGTGATATTTATTTGTTTTTTTTTGTGTATTTTTATAGTTGAATAATGGTATTCCGATAGAAAGTTGGTTTGTGGACAGAAGCGATTCGGAATTAATGAAACTTATTCCTTTCTTGGAAGATTTGGTGCAATTGGTAAGTAACCGCTTATTTGTCCATCTCCCCGAGCTGAACGACGTCTTCTTATGTTTCTGAAATTGAATATTACTAGAATTGCGCAAAAGAAATACAGAAAAGGGAGGAAAATTAGGGGAAGCCCAGTTCAGGTTATGATGCAAGGCCAATGTAGCTTAACAGGTGATAAAGAAAAAATTAAGCACCTTGTGCAGAATTTGTGGGTTTAGAAAAAACTTTAGACTACGAAAAATCGATTATTTGATTATAGATTTTACAATAATTGATTAATCGGCTGATTGGTTGTTCGATTATTTTATTAATCGATTATTTGATTAATATTTTATTTGATCAATTGTTCGTGTGTCAATTCCATCCACTTCTCCCCTCTTCCGCTTTCCTCCAGTATCATCTCTACTCTCACCTGTTCCGTGTTCTCTCTCCACCAGCACCTCTCTAACACATGTTCCCGTGTCTCCTTCTCCGCCCCACATACCCTACACATTCTTCTGTCTTCGCTTTCCCAATACCTTCCACCTCTCATCTCATTTCCCAGTCTAAACCTTGCCACCCTTATTATCTTCTCTTCCCTTCCCCTGCTTCGTAGATATCTCCCGCTGTCCTTATTTCTTTATATTTGTTGTTGTATCTTGATTGTCTTATCTTCTCTTCTTTATCCTGCACTTGTATTTGCCTGTCTCTCTCCTCGACCTCTCTCACCATGTTCCATCCTGCTGTTCTCAAGTTCTCCACTTCTGCTGCATAGCCTCGCTCCTGATAAAATTTCTCACACCTCTTCTCCCACTTCGATTTTTCTCTTCCTCCCTTCCGTACCTCTTCCAGGGTTGGCAAATATCATGATATTCATTATAAATATCAAAATATCTGATATTTACGATATATATCCGATATATATCAAACATGTGATATTTATGAGATATTTATAATATATTTCTTTAAATTGTGAGGAAACAAAGCTCTTATTGAATTTTTATTATTTAACTGTATTAATCCAAAAAAACAAATAGTAAGCATACAAACATAACCAAAATTCATAACAAAAAACAAAAATGTCATGAAGAATAAATTAAATAATAAAAGCAGTAAAAACAAAACTATTTTCTTAATTTATTTATTGGAAGGTCCATTTCTGGGTCTGAATCTGAATGTGACTGCATTTCTTTGCCAAATTTTTTACAAACAGCCCAATTACCACTTTTATTTTTTTATTTAAGCACCAAAAATCTTCCCACACTGCGTGTTTAACTTTTGGCATTGTATAATATGATATATTAAAATAATTCAATAAAACACGAGAAACTGAACCGCACCAGCAAAATATTCTATGACGAGCACACACACCAGAGAATACCTACTACTATGTACTGATCTTGGTACTGATACTGAAAGAGTAAGGAGTCAGCTGCATCTCTGGGAATCCCCAGCAACCCTGGATCATGACTAGTGATGTGCCGAAGGGAATGTTTCCACGGGAATATTCCGGGAACTTTACTTTCACACTGGGAAAGATGTTAAAAAATGGGAACGTGTCTAATTTAAAATGCATGCGTGTTTTGTGGATTCATTGGTGATTTTCAGTTGCTTATTGTTAGTACAACCTACGGTATAGCTATACCTACTCGACTAAGCACTTACCTACTTCATGTTCATAGCTACTTGTTCTTGACAAGGAGGTTAAAGCATAACCCACAGAACACCCCACATAAACCAAACATAATTTATGTTTGGTTTATGGGTTAAAGTACAAAAAGTGTAAAATCACAGCGCTTTAAATATTCGAGTTTGATCACATATTATCAAGTTAATTAATCTCGTAATTAATTAACTAAGGAATCACTGAAGTCCCATGAGTAGTTACTCAGCCAGTAATTAAATATTACCTATAGTTTGCGGTAAATTATTGTTTGTTACGGTAAGAATGACAAGAATAAGAATGCAATAATGCAGTTTATTTGTTTTTGAAATAAAATTGAAAACTCTTCTACAAATTTGTTGTTAAGTACTTCTTTCTACTTTTTTCGAATGCAAAATTAACTTTCCCTCACTTTCCCCACTTTCGGGAATATTCTCGGGAACGTTCCCTGGGAAATTCCCCAATATGTATATTCCGGGAAAGTGCCCATCACTAATCATGACTAATCATGACATTGCATGCTCATTGTTACCAGATTGTCAGATCATGAAATTGAAAATCTCTGCTACTCATTGTTGCCAGATTGTCAGAATTTTAAGCAAAATCAACTGCTTTTAATAATTGGATATACGGGTGTCAACGAGAACATGTAACATCCCGCCATTTGTTCACATTTTGAAATACACTTTGGCAATCCTCTAAGTATTATACTCCTAAAACCTCACATTTTTATCATCTTTGACATATCTAATTACTTCCGGTTAAACCGGAAGTGATATCAACTTTTTTATGTTAAATAGCAATATATCATTTTGTTTAGATAGTTCGATAGGCCTTTCTATTCTCTTGACAACCACTTATAATGCATATCCAAAAACTTTATATTTTTGATGCCAGAGGGCGTTAAATGAAAAAGTCACGTTGGCTGTGAATTAGACGATATGAGCCTAATTTTAAACGTTTTAATGAATACACCTATTAATTCTAAGAGGCTGTTTTAATGACCATGGAAAGAGTTTTGAATTTTTAAGCAGTAGATCCTTTATTTTTTTAAATAAGGTTAACATGGTCGTTCAAATATTCGTTTTTGAAACAGAGTTTTTCGTGAAATAGCAAGGTGCTAAAATTTTTCTTGTTTTCCGAACTTCAGTTTATTGTCCTCACAATGGGGAAAACCCGCAAATTTTGAAAATGATCATATTGAATAGTTTACTACCCAAAACAAATTCCGCAACTTTTGATTTTTACATTTGAGTCTTATTTTCGTCATAAATAAATACGAAACATGCGTCACGCTCAAGACACAATATTTGAATGACGCTGGTGACGTACTTGACCACTGGGCCAGACAGATTAGGTAGGGATTTTCACATGCACCCTGAGCGCTCGTTTATTTCTCGACTCCTCCCACTTTTTCCAGGGAGACGCGTAAACACCGCGGCGCAACGGATAGGTCTCCTACGTCACAGAAAGCGCGCGTTTTAGCCATCCCGGTCATGCTGCTTTCTAAGTTGCAAATTTTTCGTTCAGCACGGCACATAATCAAAATTTTTACGTGGTACGCGATACATATTCTATTTCTTGATATTACAGTACTAAAAGTTATAAATTCGATTAAGCGGGTCTTCCCCATTATTGCATAAAAGTGCAATTCAATTATCAATTAGTAATTATTTAAATTCCATTTTTCAAAACACTTAAAACGGCTATGTTAACTTTATTTTTTTAAAAAACAAAGGATGTACTGCTTCAAATTCAAAAATCTTTCAATGGTCATTGAAACACTATTAGAATTGATAGTTGAATTCATTAAAATGTTTAAAATTAGGCTGATATCATCAAATTCACAGCCAACGTGACTTTTTCATTTAACGCCCTCTGACGTCAAAAATATAAAGTAAAAATATAAAGTTTTTGGATATGTATGATACGTGGTTGTCAAGAGAATAAAAAGGCCTATCGAACTATCTAATGAAAATGATATATTGCTATTTAACATAAAAAAGTTGATATCACTTCCGGTTTAACCGGAAGTAATTATATATGTCAAAGATGATAAAAATGTGGGGTTTTAGGAGTATAATACTAACACAGGGTTGCCAAAGTGTATTTCAAAAAGTAAACAAATGGCGGGATGTTACATGCACTCGTTGACACCCAGTATATCATCAAAATTGATATTTATTTAACCATAAATATCGTGATATATATCTAGATATATATCTTTTGATATATATCGGCCAACCCCGATTCCTCTTCCCAACACTGCCTGGCTAACTCGTTCCCACCTCTTAACTTTTCCTCATATTTCATGGCTCTCCTTCTTGCCCAGGTTCTTAGTTTTTCTCTGTTTGTTTCGTCTCTTACCATGTACCCTGGCGTTATCCAATCTAAGCCCAGTGTCCATCTTATGTACTTTTCCTGGATCCCCTCTATCTTCTCTCTCTCTGCTCCATACATGGCTACGCTGCCCACTAATGTGTCAAACAACTTTACTCTTCTTTTCCAGTCGCCCCCAAAATTCCTCTTTCCAATTCCCCCATACCTGCTTCATTGCTATTGTTGCCTTTCTTACTGCTTCTCTTACATGCTTCTCTTGACCCCCATTCTTTTGTAAGGTAAATCCTAGATATTTAAACTCCTACACCTTCTCCAACTCTTCCCCCTTCCACTCCCACTTCTCTATGCAACTTCTTCCTCCCCCCTTTCCTGAATCTCATAATTTTAGTCTTCTCCGAGTTCAATACCAGTTCTTTCTTCTCCAAATATCTTTCCATTGTTCACAACATCTCCTTTAGTTCTTTCTTTTCCTTTGCCAAGAGGACTATATCATCCTCATATGCTAGTGTTCAATATTTCTTTTTCCTTATTATCACTCCTGCCTGTCCCTTTCCCATTACCTCTTCTAAATCTAAAGCATGCCATTATTTTTCCTCCCTTCTTCTTCGTATCTCTTCCTATTACGTGATTAAGGGTGTAAATATTTTCCATTGTACCTTTTACCTTCCTGAATCCCGTTTGTCCTTCTGGTATTATATTCTTTTCCTCACTTCTATGTAATCTGTTGTTTCCTTCCCCTTTCCTTTCTTTCTTATTGGCACTATCAGTCCCTTCCTCCACCTTTCTGGAAAACCTTTGCTTTCCCATACCCCACTGCATATCTTCCTTATCATTTCCACTGTTTCCTCACCTCCACGTAGATCAATCTACTATTTAATTAAGCGATTAATTGAATATTTTGTTCCATCGATTAATTAAATGAGTACGTTCTGATGGTAAGCTATTCTAGAGGTATTTTTTTTTTGTTTTCAGAAAGAGGATGTGAGACCGCACATCAAAAACAAGTTTAAGCTGTTCAGTTACCTGCCGCCCGATTAAAGACCTAACCGGTGGTCACATTTTAGACAATCCGCGAGTAAATTATGCTTCATTTTCTGTTGAAATACTGGCTGACAATTTTAAACGGTTCATGTAGATAAATAAAGCATCTGAAGTGCCTATTTGGATATATCGAGAAAATTTTTCCATTGACAAAATTTATAGTGCAATATTTTTATTATACGGAAATGTGGTCGTTTTCGTTTGTGCGTTTTGGATAATGTGATTGTCTCGAGGAACGGTGTTTAGCTGGAATTTTTAGTGGAGAAAGAAATTATTTTTGATATCATTTTGTTGGTCAGTATTTAATATCGAATTTAAAATTTTAGGGAAATCATTATTCAGAGTTAGGTGTATAGGGAACAAAAAGTTATTTAAAAAAATACGGAGGGTTCTGCATCGACGCCCCCCGTATAACTCTTGCCATAATATTAACGTAAATTTAAGATTCGCAATATTTAAGGCACAAAAAGTATTTTTTTTTGTTGTTTTTGTTGTTAAATTTTTAAGATGGATTATTACATACAGTATGAATGTTATGCATTTTATATTTTATCTGAAACTGTTTTTGTTTCGATAACGATTCTCTTCGAAATTTTTTTTTAAAATTTTATTTGTACTTATTTCCTTAAAAATCTTGATTTTTAGCATTATATTTGACTATATTCTACACAAAAATGTCGAAAATGATTTTGATTTGTAAGACTGAGTGACTGCAGTGCCCCAAAAAGATTGTTTTTGGCTCAAACTGTTCGATTTGGTTAGTGTTTTTATTTATTACGTGTACGCTTAGTTTCTTTTTATTAGTATTTAGCCAATATTTTGGCCGCAAACTTTTTATAATAGTGATATCTTCTAATCTTAACATTTATTGTAAACTAGAGTTGTTAAATTTATTATTTAAATAATTGTGTTGAAAATATTGATCTTCCATTTTAATGTTTATTGTAAGCGAAGGTGTAACGTTTACGTTATTACATTTTGTGTGAAATTTTACGTTTATATGAGTTACTTCTAGACTTTTAGAAGGTTGTGTACAATTTTATTATGTTCTCATTGTGTAATAAAGTTATATAATTATATCGGCCGGTGTTTTTTCCGTACAAAGTAAAAAATATTTGCAACATCGCTTATATCTGAGCATCGTGATTTGTTCATCTCCCGCAACTGTTTTATTCTAACGAGAATAAAAACTCAAGGATTTACATCGCTGGTATGTAATTATTGAAGCCGAGGGGCTACCAATAATTAAAGTAACCTGACTGGAGTTAGTCGACGTGTAGCAGAGGTGTAACTGACTTAATTAGGTAGGTACATTTACCAATACACGTGCAGGAAAGTATAACCTATTCAGGAGAGTTAACAACAACTCTGCGAGCTCTCGAAAGCCTAATTAATTTTTTTCTTTCATTTCCTTCTACAGGGTGTTACAAAAAGTAGGTCAAGCCGTTAACCACAGATTATCTGGCCGAAAATAATGGGACTTTCCTTATGTCATTTTTCATTTAAGCTTCTCTCTAAAGATACAGGGTGTTAAAATTAAAATTTAAAAATTATTTTTATTAATAACTCCTTTGTTTTTTACGATATTCCGTTGAAATTTTGTACAACATTCTTTCATATGCCGGCACAATGTAGTTGTAGTAGGTTGAACTTGCATTGATGGGACACCATATACAGATGTCCCAGATAAGCCTTGACAGCATTGCTATCTCACTTACCTTTAAAGATAGAAAAAGTTTTACAATTTGGAGCTCTAATATGTCTTCACAAAAATCAACTTCGCTCTGTTCGTTTCCTAGATATTTGAAGGAAGGAAAAATTTGCAATTTGGTTTTTTGTTAATAACCTCGTTATTTATTAACATTTTAGTGATTTGTAAAAACATGTTTAAATGGTTGTTTAACCCGCATATTTCAGAGTACTTTAAAATTGTCTCCGACGTTTCATACACTTGCAGTCATCATCAGGTTTATTTTTTCTTATGGACGCCATATTGTTATGTCTTGCTAAGAATAGCAACCTATAACAAGTTGATAGTCTACCAAAAATAATAGCTTCAAAAAATAAAATTCATAATTTCGTGGAAAAATTATTTAGTTATCCATGAAGAAACAACTTCATTAAGGAGTAATTTTGCAAGAATTATTTCAGTTTTATTTCGTTTAGTAGAACTGTCAAAAAGTCGTTTAGTTCAAAATTTTATTTGCCGCCCCAGGAAATTATACACTCATGGACAAAAATATGGAATATTTTTGATTTTATTTATTTCTCGAGAAATTTTGGTACGAACAGCTGCGACAGCATTTTATATTAAATACTGAGGCATCTAGTAAGCCTGGCAATAACAAACAAGTATCAGAAACTGTCACTGTGTTCTAAAAATCGAATTAAGTAAACTTCGTGTTCACACCTGACATTTAACTTTTCCATGTAGGTAAGTATACTCATCAATCTAGGTGTACAAAGGTAAAATTTAACATTTGTTGGTTATTCTGTAGCATTACTGTCTTTGATAATGCCAGCAGTTCAATGTTGCACTGAAGTTGAGGTAGCAAAGGTTGTAACTTTGTCAAATGTTGGTTGGAGACAAAGCCATATTGCAAGATTTGTTGGAATAACTCAGTATGCGGTTTCAAAAATTTTAAACAGGCACAGACAAACTGGAAATTTCAAGAAGAGGAATGGCCAAGGGCGGAAACGGTGTACAACTCGCCGGGATGACAGATTTTTAATGTTGCAGTCACTACGAGATCGTACCTTAACTTCAACTCATTTAAAAAACCAACTTTTAAATGCGAAGCAAGCTAATGTTAGCTCCGGAACAGTTCGGTGAAGGTTGAAGGAAGCAAATTTGAAAACGAGACGGCTTGCTAAAGTCCCTCGACTCACTCAAAATGCTAGGGTTCACAGATTACAATTTGCTAGAGCATATGGTGACTGGGCGGTTGACCAATGGAAGAATATTATGTTTACCGACGCAACAAGAATCGTACTGTGGAAGCCAGATGGACGTAACTATATGTACAGAAGAATTGGAGAAAGATATTCCAACTGTGCACTAACTCCAAACGTCAGTTTTGGAGGAGGTGGGATAATGTTTTGGGCAGGCATTAGTTGGGAGGGTCGTACAGAACTAGTAGATGTGCGTGGAAGGATGACAGCTGAAAATTACGTTGAAAACATCTTGTCAGAACATGTTGTGCCATACGTTGACTTCATTGGTTACAACAGATTCATCCTAATGCATGACAATGCACAACCACATGCTGCTGCAATTGTAAACCGGTATCTTAATGAAGTGGGAATCCAAATTTTGGACTGGCCACCATACAGTCCAGACTTAAACCCAATAGAACACTTGTGGGATCAACTAAAAATTTGTATTCGAGCCAGGAATCCTGTGCCAATGACGCTAAATCAATTAAGATTTGCCGCACATCAGGAGTGGGATACAATTTCACAAGAATGTATACAAAATTTAATCTCCAGCATGCCTAGAAGAATAGAAGCCGTAGTTCGCGCTCGGGGAGGCAATACTCGATATTGAACAGCTCATGTTTTGTAACTGGTTTCGTTCTTTTGGTGTTAATGTTTGTCAGACCGTAATTGATCCATTCTATTCATATTCAACTAATTAAGTTTTTGTTGTTTGGTGTTTATTGAGGAGCTACTTGATGAACTTTTGTTATTAGATTACTCTTAAAATAGACAAAGATAACTTGATTCTTTAGTTTTCTATCTTCGTAATCTATTATGAAAATTTAAAAATATTCCATATTTTTGTCCATGAGTGTATGTATAACGAACCCGTTTACAACAAATTACTGGTTAAAACGAACCGTTTATGAAAGTGCTAAAAACACGCCCATAATTAATAGCAATGTTTGAATTTCCTTTTATAACGAACTCCGCTTATAATGAACCATATTTTGTGCAATTTCAAGATTCATTATAGGCGAACACTACTGTATAATCATATTCCCCTTATACCGAATAGGTGTCGGGGTTACATATTTCCTAACCGTAAACAAATTTACACCACTGTTTCTTGTCTCTCGCTATTAACTTGGCTTCATTCCATGTTTTTCCTTTATCCACCAGTATATTTTTCCTATCATATTCTCCCATGTTTCCCGTGGTTTTCCTCTTTATCTGTATTTTAGCTTCCCAAATTCTCCTTGTCTGTTCTTGTTCATTCTCTGCAGGGGTCCCCACCAACCCAACTGCCGTTGTTCTATGTATTCTAGGACTGGTTGCGTTACAAGGTCTTCTCTTATTTGTTCATTCCTAATTTTATCCATTTTTTTACCCCACGGACTCTCCTCAAATACTTCATTTCCGCTACCTATATCTGACTCTTCTGCTTTCTTGTTAGAGTCCATCCCTCACATCCATATGTTAGAATGGGTCTGTAAACAGCCCTGAATACATTCATCTTTGTTCCGGTTGAAACTTCTTTCTTGTTGATAAATGTTTTATTTATACTGTGATACACTTTAACTGCATTTTCTATTCTTTTGCTTATCTCTCTTTCTTGCTTTCCCGTTCCTTCTATTGTCACTCCCAAGTTCTCGAAATATTCCACTTCTTGTATTCTTACTCCGTCTAAATTTATATGTACTTTTTCTTGTTCTTCTGTTATTGTCATAATCTTTTCCGGATTCATCTTCATGCCATTATCTTCCAGTATCTCTTTCCAAATATCTAAGTTCCTCTGTAATTCCTTCTCACTTGTTGCCATAATTACTACATCAGTATATGCACATTCTTTTATTTCTATTGGTTGAAGATTATTATATCCCACAACCAGGCTTTTGGTGCTCTCATTACATTTCTTATAATGTGATCCATGAATATTGTAAATAGAACTGGACTCATTCCCCCACCCTGCCGCAATCCTTCTTGTGTTGTGAACATTTCCGATTTCATATTTCTAAATATCACCAAACTTTTCGTGTTCGCATACAAACTTTGAATTACTCTATTCATCTTATTGCTTACTCCTTTCTCCTCCAGAATATCCCATACTATTTTTCTCGGTACTCTATCAAAGGCTTTTTGTAGATCTATGAAGGCCATATAGGCTTTTCCCCTTTTAAATTTTGTCTTTTCAGTCATCTCTTTTATAGTGAATATGTGATCTTGCACACTTCTACCCTTTCTAAATCCACTTTGGGATTCTGTCAAGGTTACTTCTATTATATCTTTCAATTTAGTGTTTAGTATTTGTTCATACAGCTTCATTCCTGCACTCAGCAATATTATTCCTCTAATTATTACATTCTTTTAGATCTCCTTTTTTTATGTATAGGCAGTATCATTCCAGTTTCCCAGTCATTAGCTATAGCTTCCTCCCTCCAGGCTTTATTTACAATTTCCAGTAATATTTGTTTTCCCACTTCTCCCATATTTTTCATCATCTCCGACGTCAATCTGTCTAGTCCAGGTGATTTACCGTTTTTCAATTTTCGTAAAGCTTCCAATTGTTCCTTCATTGTTATTCCCTCTTTGTTGTCTGTTATCTCTCCTCTGTTTGTAGTTGTTTGTGTTCTCTGTTCTTCTCCTGCTAGTAACTCCTTAAAATATTCTTGCCATCTCTTCATTGTTTTTCTTTCTTCTGTTAGTATATTTCCATTTGAGTCTTTCACATATATTGTCTGTTTTGTTTTCCCCTTTCTTAAATTTTTCATTACTTTAAAGAACAGTTTTTGATTGCTTTTGCTATCTTCTTCCAGTTTTGTTCCAAATTCCGTCCATGCTTTATCTTTTGCCTCGGCTATCATGCTTTTGACGATTTTTCTTTGTTGTTTATATTCTTCGTAAACTTCATTCGTTTTCCTTTGCAAGTACCTCTTCCATTTTATTTTCTTTGTTTTTATTTGTTTCTGTATCTCCTCCGTCCACCAGGCCGTTTGTTTTCTAGTCTTGGTTGTTTTACATGTCCCGCATACTGTTTTAGCTGTTTCAATAGTGATTTTCTTAAATCTACTCCACATCTGCTCTACATTCAGTATTTCCTTATCTCTCATTAATCTTTCCAACTCCAGATTCGTCACTTCATGTTTTGTTTCTTTCATTAGCTTATATGTATATGACCTTATTGTTTCATGTTCTATCCCCAGGAAATTATAATTTCAAAATTGAAAAACATAAAACATCAAAAGAATAATAAAGACTAGTTACAAAACAAACGAAAACAACTTATTTTGTTGTCGCAAATGTTCAAAATGTGTGCCTTATTCTCGATGCAAATTTGTGCTCGTCGTACAATTTCGCTGGTAGCATTCCGCGTTTTTGTACGGCTTATTTTTAGGCCTTCAATAACTTCATTGAATTGGAATCGTAAATCGTGCAAGTTATTGTACCTTAATTCAAAATTTTACAAGTAGACAGACTGTTTTGTAAATAAAGAAAGTATTGGGAAGACACCAACTTTGAAACTCAAAAAAATAAAACTTATTTCTAATTTCATCGTTAAGATTTTCTTTCACACTTCCCTATTGTTTAGAAAGTTCATATTTTGTAAAATTACATTTTTGTAATTCTTTTTTCTAAGGCAAACTAAATTGTTGTCCAAAACAATAGAATTTTATTTTCTAAAACTACACTGACCGGCAAAAAAAACCGGCCACCACATTATGGCTGGTAAATATTGGGTTAGTGCAGTTGGCACTGTAATATACGTTCCTGAAATATAAATAATTAAAGCACTGTTTCATTTTAAGTCAGAAACCAATAACTTAGACAGCACCTATAGAAGATTTCAAATAATAAAGCCGTCATGGTGAAACTGATCTTTATTAGCATTTTAAGAAACATTAAACAATATCAAGAACAAATCGCGGAAGGTGGCCACAGACCAATGCTATTGCTGTCTAGTAACGCGTGTGCCCACCTCTTGCATCAAAGACAGCTTGTAGATGACGGGGCATCGAATGAATGAGGTTTATGATTGTGTCTTGAGGAATTGAAGCATATTCTTCTTCTAATGCAAACCGAAGCTCTTGGAGAGTATCTGGCAAGGCGGGACGGCGTCGAACACGTACTTGCAGGTAGTCCCAAAGATTCTCGATCGGATTTAAATCCGGGCTACAAGCTGGCCAATCCAGTCGTCGAATACCAACCTCATCCAAATACTCTGTAACAATTCGCGCAACGTGGGGCCTTGCATTATCATGCATCAAAATAAAATTTTCTCCAATGAATGGTGCATACGGGATGACAGCTTCTTGAAGGATGTCTGTCACATATCGATGGGCGTTTATGGCTCCGTTTTCGACAAACAGAAGCTCCGTACGCGCTTCTGTCGATATACCCGCCCAAACCATAAGAGAACCGCCGTGATAGGATACCCGCTCAGAAACCGTGCATTCAGCATACCTCTCATTTTGGCGTCGGTACACTCGTTCACGACCGTCAGGTGCCCTCAGGCAAAATCTGGACTCGTCAGTGAAGAGTACGTTTCCCCATTGCTCTACCGTCCAATTCATATGCATTTGAGCAAAGCGAAGTCGCATTTGACGATGACGCCGCTGAAGTTGTGGCCCTGACGCCGGTCTACGAGCATGGAGCCCGACTTCTGCAAGCCTTCGTCTTACTGTTCGGTCACTTATACGGACTCCACGAACGGTCTCTAAGCGCATTTGAAGAGAAGCCGCAGTAACCCTTCGATTTCTTAATGTATTGAGAACGATAAAACGATCATCAACGGGCAAGGTTGACCTCCGTCTCCCCGATCGTGGGCGTCTGGTGAATTGTCCTGTCTGTAAGTATCGACTCCAAGCATCTTGGATGGTCGTTCGAGGAATTTGCAGCGTACGAGACACGTAACGTTGACTACGACCATCTTCCAACAAAGCAACAATTCGACCAACATTCACAATACTTAGCACCATGTTAACAGCTCGAAAATTGTTTTCAAACTGTCAAATAAAATTAAAACAATTTTGTGCACACTACTCTTCAATTGTTTTTAATCCATAAACGTCTACGACTCCATAAATCATCATGCTGGAATAACGCAATTCTTTCATCAGTGGTTTTCACTTGTTCTGGTGGTATCATCCGATAGATATTGCAATTTTTTTTTAAAAGTAAATTCCCGAGATCCACTACTTCTAAAAAACAATATTTCTACGACGCATAAAGTGTGAACATCAGCAGAAGGTGATAATATTAAGGTGGCCGGTTTTTTTTGCCGGTCAGTGTATTTGTGCTGGAATTTGTTATAGGTTGCTATTCTCAGCAAAAAATAAGCTATTTAATGACATAACAATCCAATATGGCGTCCATAAGAAAAGAATTACCTGATGATGACTGCAAGTGTATGAAACATTGGAGACAATTTTAGAGTACTGCAAAATATGCTGGTTAAACAACCATTTAAACATGTTTTTACCAATCATTAAAATGTTAATAAATAACGCGGTTATTAACAAAAAACCAAAATGCAAATTCTTCCTTTTTTTCAAATATCTAGGAAACCAACAGGGGGAAGTCGATTTTTGTGAGGGCATATTAAAGAGCTCCAAATTGCAAAACTTTTTCCCCATTCAAACGTGTTTCTTCTACTTCAGTTCTTTCACTTTCCGAATCATTGTCCACTTGATCGTCGATTTAGATTAAATTTAACATATATCTAGTATTAAATAAATTCCTGAAAATATGTCCCTTTAAATTGAAAACGCTGCATCACCTTTGTTCCCCTTCTTCGTCTAATCTATTTTTATATTTTCCCCTCTCATCTATTAGAGTCACAATGTCCTTTGTTGTCCCGGGTTTTCTACTTTCATTCTGTTTGTGACCCAAAATTTCTCTAGTTAAACTATTCTAATACAATTAACATAAAATTGAAAACAAAATACATAAAAATATTCGAAGTAAAGAAGGAAGGTAAAACTATAAGTGAAAACATTTCCTCTCTTCAAAACTTTATTTACAAAAGTACTTAAAGTAATCGTATGTACACATAGAAAATAAGTAACAACTATCTTTTGGCTTGTTAGAACCGTAGAAAAATAAATTAACGAAACAAAAACTAATCCAGCATTTTATGCGTGAAATTAAAAAAAAAACAAAAAAGTTGCCCGAAATCACAATTTTGAAAACAGAAAACTTCAACTGATAATAATTACGACAAAACTTATTCTAAAAAAATATTGCATCTGCCGAATTAAAAGTGCATGAAAACTTGTCCCCTCACCAAAGTGAACAGTGCCATAATTATTACGAAACGAACGTTCAAAAACATTTTCAAAAAACAAGGTTCTACAATTTTTTCGTTTTCGAACCTTAAAGTATAATTTCACACAAACAAATGTACGTCAACATTTTAAAATCGCGGAATGTGATTCAACGAGTACTCTAAAGCAGTCATTAACTCCAAGAGAGATCGTACCCTTTCCAATTCATATTCGGAGCCAAATGCACCGCCCTGCCCTTGTGGTGGAAGGTTACAACGCCCCTGTAACCCGTCCTCGGAACTCCACTCTGCAGTTTTTAATTAACATAAGAAATTATGCTACCTTTGGTTAAAAAAGTCCACGCCACTGTTGTGCTAAGTTAGATACAGGCTGTGGCAGGCGTAAGCGCGTTGCGCCTCCACTGCTCGCCAGCTTAAATCTGTTGGACTATACAATCTTAAAAACCAGATAACTTACCCGAAAATCGTCCATCAAGCCCAGCATTTTGGCAGTCTTTTTGTACACTTCCTTGGTACGATATATAATTCTAACTGAACCATCGTAAGCTATTTTGTCTTCTTTCAATTCTTGGTAACTAACTACAGCGCTTTGGTATACAGCTTTAATGAACTCTGCATCATATGCATCCTAAAAAAGGTGTTATATCGAACATAAATAGTTTACGTATTAATTTTATACATACTTTCATTAAGTAACTCAAGTTCATCTTTGTAAAAGGCACGAAAACCTCGTTTAATTTGATGAATTTCAGATGCTTCTCAAAAAACAGGCCGCTGAAAAGAAATCGGCTAGAAACACGTCGTTTCCAGTATGCAATAGCTTACTTGGAAACGCCTACTTTCCCGAAAGTCCTTGTACGAGATAACTCGGGTCTAATACACGCCCTATCTTTCCTCTGCTGAGGCTGCCTAATCCAATCATCCCAATAACTACAAGAACAAGCAGAAAAACTGCATACAACAAAAAAACTTCGGTGTAGAAAAACATACGCTTTCGGCCATTTTGGTGCTAACTCTGTCCAAAGTGACTTAGTTAACATCCAGCCTAAGCCCGGGAAAAAATCGGTACGATACAACAACTCTGGCTTCGAAGAATCTACTAGGCCTTCCTTGCCATTATCATTCCATGCAGAAACGCACCACAGTGTGGGATCTTTGATTAACAAAGGATATGTGCCCAAGAAATACTCAAAAAAATCCGGAGAGACATCCAAGTCGTCTGGAAGAAAATGTCAATCGTGTCGCAAAAATAATAAATTCTTTGATTAAGTCGATGAAAAATGTTGCAGGAATAATACAACTTAAATCTGTTGGACCGTACCTTCAACTATAATAACAGTTTCGAAGTTAAAATTAAAGAAAGTTTGATTTAGGGCCCAGCCGTAGTGCCTGGCAATTTTGAAGTACCCCTTGAACTTCTTTTCCTTCGGGGGAACTGGTATGTCAGACTGATCCGGTTGCCTAATCAAAGAAACCTGAGAACCATATCGGTTGATAACCTCAGTAGTTGCTTCATCGCTGCAATCCTAAAAACATAATAGATTTGATGAAATTATTTGAGGAGAATTGGGAGACAGAGGAGGCGAATGTTAATGTCACTTCCAAATTACTTATTGATAATATTCTGAAGGTGCTTAATGAGGTGGCTCCGGAAAGAGAAATCAAGATGTCTGCAAAGTGGTCTGACAATGGATGGTGGAATGTAGAATTGGAGAATGAGAGTAAAATGAGGGATGATGCATTTGTGAGAGCAAGATGGACAAATGACCCAGAGCACTGGAATAGCATAGAAATAAGACCATCAATATGATAAGGAAAGCTAAAAGACAATATTATGAGACAAAAATTAATAAATCACTTGATTCAAAAACTATGTGGAAGAACTTAAAGAAATTGATGACTGGACAGGAGAAAAGCAGCCATAGCAGTATAATATTTAATAATGACAACATTTTCAACGAGTTAGAAATAGCCAATAGATTTAATGTCCATTTCCTGAAGAGCATAGATAGATTACTTGCAGATATTATTATATTATTAGCGACACAACAATTAATTTGGAGGAAATAGAGGATGGTTTATTACTCACAAAATTTGAGGAGGTAAAGATGATGGACTTAAGGAGAGTGGTTAAAAATTTATCAAATAACGAGAATAGCACAAATGGAATTAACTCTAGATTGTTGAAATATGTGTGTTTGAGATGTTGGGGCATAGACTCCTTGAAATAGTCAACTCTTCGTTGGATACAGGAATATTCCCGGAAACATGGAAGTTATCAACAGTGGTACCGGTGGAAAAAGTAAGAAATACAGTACAGTGTGAGGAATTTCCACCCATAAATATGCTACCTCTATAAGAAAAGGTGTTGGAGACCATAGTAAAGGACCAGCTCACAAAATTTATGGAAGACCACAATATCCTAACACCACATCAAGCGGGATTCAGAAAACGGCGCTCCTGTGAAACAGCAGTACAAACAGTTGTTGGCAGATGGAAGGATTTTATACAGAAAAAAATGTGTTGGGGTGGTATTCTTGTGGGGGGCAGTGCACTGAAGTGGTTTGGAAGTTAGTTGAGCGATAGATTCCAAGTGGTGAAGTATAATAATTCAATTGTAGGAAAGGTTCAAACAACACATGGTGTGCCGCAGGGTTCAGTGTTGGGGCCGGTACTGTTTACATTGTACATAAATGACATTGTCGATACGTTGGATAAGTGTTGTATACAAATATTTGCAGATGACACTTGTTTATTACATTGGGGAGAGTAAGGCTGAGGTAGCAGAAGTTATCAATAGCGAACTGAAGGCAATTTCTAGGTGGTTGAAGAACAATATGGTGATTATAAATACTAATAAGACTGAAGTGATGTATTTGGGGGGCAAGAGTGTAGCAAATCAATTGTGGAGGCTCCACCCAACCAATTCTGACAGAAGATTTAGGGATACGCTGGGTGTGAACCAAGTTTATTCCTCGTCTGCTCTTGGACAAACAAAGGGACTGTGGCATGTGGCAAAATTATCATAGTATAACGCACCACAAGTTTGTACCCAAAGGGACAGCCAGTGATGGCTGTGGACCTTGCACCAAGTCATTTTAGGCAATGAAAATTCAACAGTTCTTGACAAATCACACTAACGCTGCTGACCTCACCACTCTCAACTTTAAATTAGAAATTGATTTTTTTAAGTTTCAGCTATTCACTGAATAAAGTTTTACAGTTAAATCCTTGTAATTTATATTATTTAAGTATGCTTAATTCACAAAACAAAGTCGTAAAAAACACATAATTCGGTAATTTTTATTGTTTCCCCAATATTACTTCCATTGTCCTTGTCATTCCATAACAATTTATTTCAATAACAAAGATAAATAGAAAATTTTATGAATTCCGGCACTCACCTGACTGACTATAATAGGAAATTGATCGGGATTCGGCCTGTACTGAATCAGTTGATCAAGACACCGACTTACACTTACTCTATCACAAGCGAAAACTAAAACTGGTATAATAGGCCCGCTGCTTTTATCCGGAGACACGTCTTTGTTAATAACGTTCTTAAAAATTCTTCTATATTCTAAATATTTATGAGCATCATTCATTAATTGGCTATTGAGTCTGAATTGTCTCGTAATGTCATTTTCTAACTGCTTCAACAGAGTGTTCTCATCTACCGCATTTGTAATAGATGCAGATCGTTTTATCAGTAAAATATAAAATATCGTTATCCATGTTATTGCACAAAATCCTAGTATATACGTTGTACGTTTTAATCGCATGTTAATATTACGTGTACTATTTCAATATCTGCAATGAAAAGTAATCAGTCCAATAAGCATGCCTGGAAGTTATTATTATTCTTACCATATTAATTACATGAAATTTGATAAGGAAATTAGATGGGTATATTTACCACGTACTAACATTTCTAGCACCGGTAACATATTGATAATTATTGGATATTACGATTAGGAAGCACTTCTTTGATAAGACACATAATATACCCACAATCTTCAACACATCACAAATTACAAAATTTCCAGGTTAATGAAACGTCAACGTCAAAAATTTGCCATATTCTTTGCAGCTTACAGTGAGATCGTAAAGATGGCAGCACTTCATTTAAATTTCTTATAGCTTTATTATAAATTTTGATAAAATTCAGAAAATAATAACGATTTTGTTGAGCAAATCATATAGTAGGAGAGCCCGCTGCAAAATTATGCACCCATCTGTTAACGAAATGAAATGTGCGGCAAAGGCATGTAAAAACACCATACTCAACGGATCGGCACCCGTGCCGGTCACCATTTGGTGCAAAAAGGTAAAAACAATGGCACTTCCGGTACGGAAATTTGCGGAAAATTGCGCGATTTGTTAACGAGATGAAAGTTGTGCCATCTTGTAGCCTGCGATTAATTGAATTGAAATCGGTACCCGTGCCATCTTTTACCCTAGTACAAGTCCCCGGCACGGCGACATTCTTGCAGCCCGTAACTCGGACAAATTCCCGTCATGTGTTAACGACTTGAAATAATGTTCAATGGAAAGGGCATTATGTCCCCTTTACGAATATCCGAACGTGCCGCGATTCAAAGCAGCCTAAGAAGGTGGCACGGCCCGATTTATAACGCGCTACGCGGCGTCAAAATGTCACTTTTTAATCAATTCCAATGGTCGCGCAACATGTCGAATATTAAATGTTTTTTGTGTGGTGCACAATTGACATCTGTCACTGTGACACCTGTTAATGGTAATGGTAACTAAGACATGATACAAAGAACTAACTAAGTAACTACAGTCCTTCTTTTTAACTTGATCCTTAGGTCATCAACGTAACGTGTAAGTTACTCCGCGCGGGCAGCTGTAATAGTGCATGTTGAAAAGAGACACTTTCGAAAAGAATGTCTGGAATGCCGGTATGGCGATTTGCATTGTGCAAAAAGGACGGTACATAAAAGTAGCCGCTGAATTGCATGCCGGCTTACGTTCTTTTCAGCGTTCGGACTGCTGGACTGAGTGATGACATTAGGATCAAGTTAAAAAAGGACTGTATAGGGAGCAAGTAACTAGGTAAACTTTCGCTATTAAATCATGCTGCAAATGCAACGAGTGACACTTTTGCTGAATTTCGGGCCTATACTACGAACATAAAAACATTTCCAATATTCCAATGTTAAAAACTCGCGTTATAAATCGGGCCGTGCCACCTACTTAGACTGCTTTGAATTGCGGCACGCTTGGATATTCGTAAAAGGAACATAATGCTCTTTCCATTGAACTATATTTCAACTCGTTAACACATGACGGGAATTTGTCCGACTTACGGGCTGCAAAAATGTCGCCGTGCCGAGGATTTGTACTAGGGTAAAAGATGGCACGGGTACCGATTTCAATTAAATTAATCGCAGGCTACAAGATGGCACAACTTTCATCTTGTTAACAAATCGCGCAATTTTCCGCAAATTTCCGTACCGGAAGTGCCATTGTTTTTACCTTTTTGCACCAAATGGTGACCGGCACGGGTGCCGATCCGTTGAGTACGATGTTTTTACATGCCTTTGCCGCACATTCTATTTCGTTAACAGATGGGTGCATAATTTTGCAGCGGGCTCTCGGACTAATAATTGAACAGCATTTTTTAGCTATTTTGTCCAATTAACAGAATTAAAAAAAAATGGGTAAAGCAATTTTAACTTCGCCGATATTTTAGCCACTATTGTACATTTGACGTTTCAGAATTGAGGAAGGTCAATATTGACATTAGTGTCACATTTTCTTTCTGTATTTACAGAAACTGATTGGGAAATAAAATTACATATTGATACACGAGCCAACAGATTTTAACATATTCATACAAAGGTAGTCAATAATTTTTTTGTAATCTCACTTTTAACCGTTTAATTTGAAGATGCCAGCGAAGCGTGGAAAACAGAAAAAAGAGCAGTTTGAGTCAGGGGGAGAAGACTCTGATGAGTACCGTAAAAAACGGGACCGAAATAATTTGGCGGTCAAGAGGAGTCGGGTCAAATCCAAACAGAAAACCCAAGAAACTATGACTAGGGTGAACCAACTGCGAAACGAAAATTCGGTACTGGAAGAGAAAGTAAGAACGCTGAACAAAGAACTGGGTTTTCTCAAGGAATTATTCTTGGCACATGCATCGAATAAAACTGACGACGAGAAGTTTAAAGGCGTTGATTTGGAAAAATTGTTCGCAGATTCGTGCGAAGCGGGAAGCAGTAACGATACCGATAAGTAATTTATGCAATCGATATATAAAAATAAAATGCTTATTAGTGCTATCGAAACCAAACTAATTTCACTATTTCGATTTCGTTTCGTATAGGTTTAAGAACAAAAATGATTTTTCAAGAACTTTAATAATTTGAAGTTTAAACTATTGTCGTTGTGATTAACTTAAATTTTGTATTGCTTCTGTGAAATCGTTTAAATATGTATCTACCTGTCTGTCTTAGATATAAGCAGTTAAACACATATTATTTAAATTGAGAAATCAAGTAAGAGAATGAGCTCACATTATATGTATTTATTTATGGTTTAAATCATCCTTAAAAGAAAATAATTTACGGGACTTTCTGCTTCTAATGATAGCCTCACAGAATATCTAATATTGGACGGTCTTTGACAACTTGTTTTAATTAGAACACCTGTACAAACAGGTGAAAAGGATGTAGCAAAGTCCCTTTTTTTGTTTGGTGTTTCATGGGATTAAGAACGTATGCCAATAATTGGTAGAATTTAACTAAAATGGGCTATGCAGCATTATTCACTCGTGCTCTACATCATTGTGAAATGCTGCGGAATATGTACCGGGTGTCCAAATAAGAAAGGATGCCTGCCATATCTAAGGAACCGTTCATGGTACAGCTATGGGAAAGAAAAAATAATAATAAAAGTGGCCAAGAGAAATCGCTGGAAATTATTTCCAAGTTTCTAAGTTTGCTGCTAGAGGGCGTAATAGTCATAGTCGACAAAAAAATATTCAGCCCAATGTCAAGTGTTTGATATCTACAAATATCTGAAATTTTCGGAAGATGGGAGACTTTCTCCAAACTATAGTAAAGGCTATTTTATCATATTTGTATAATTTTCATATTGGCATCAAAGCATACACAAGTTTGTCTCTACTACATAATAATCGCAAATGTTGAACCGGGTGTTACCAACAATTTTTGCCCCCATCCTCCCAATCCTAACACTAATTTGTTTATATCTCCGGTTAGAAAAAATATATCAATGCACGGTTTTCACTGTTCCTTTCATCATGCTATCCTCTTTGATAGCATGCTATTTGATGAGTTGGAGCAAGAAGTGGTAAACCAAAATTATACAAATGTAATATTCTTATTTTTGATCTACTTTATCTGGGTATATTTTAGAGAAAACCATGTTTTTTGTCCTTTCTTATTTGGACACCCGGTACATAGTTCTTTGATTGATTTTCTTCTATATTTGCTATTATTTACTTTCAGCCTAATTATTGTTTATTGTTGAAGAAACAGTTTTTGTAGCAAAATACTGTACAGCGCATTGTTTATTATTTAAAAAAAATATAAATCTATAGGGTTTGTAACCTATTTATTAAAAAACTTTTGAACTTTTAATATTTTAACAAAGTTTTTAATCAGAAGTTATTTTGGGCTATAATGGAAATCGGTGCAAATGGTGGCATTTCCGGGAATACCGGAAGTTGACACCAACTTTGTTATCTTTAATGGAATGCTACCATTTTCTATTTTTTTTTTTAGATTCCACGGAAAATTTTAATGTCAATTCAATAAAGATTCGCTATGTCTAAAATTAATATTTTCGGAGATATAAATTTTTTTCTCAATATTTTGACAGTTGTGGTAGATTATGTAAAAATTAATATCTCGATTACGTCTAGCAGTAAGATGTTCGATTTTTTATGGTCGCAAGATGAGGTGTTGGAATTACTAATCAGGCAAACAAATTTTCAAAATCTATTACATAAAATTTTCTTATCAACGCCATATGTTGATCGCACAAAAGTAGTAAAAAGTCATTTTTCTTAAATAGAATGATACCATTTTCAATTGTTTTTTAGATTCCACGGAAAATTTTAATGTTAATTCAGTAAAGGTTCGTTATGTCTAAAATTAATATTTTCGGAGATATGAATTTTTTTCCAATACCTATTTTGACAGTTGTGGTAGATTATGTAAAAATTAATATCTCGATAACGTCTAGCAGTAAGATGTTGGATTTCCTATGGTGGCAAGACAAGGTGTTGGAATTACTAATCAGGCAAATAAATTTTCAAAATCTATTACATAAAATTTTCTAATCAACGACATTTATGTTGATCACACATAAGTAGCAAAGAGTCATTTTTCTTAAATTGAATGATACCTATTTAAAGAAACCAATTAAAAAACGTGAAAAAATGCGTGTTTAACAATGTATGATGTTTCTCTACCCAAAATGAATAGTATTTTAGATACCTACTAGATGGGGCGCCAGGTCATTGTTCTGCAGCAGTTACTAACGAATTGTACCAGATGTTTGAAGATAGATGGATACGACGTTTGGGTCCATGGAGTTGGCCTGCCAGGTCTCCAGGCATTACACGGTTGGATTTTTATCTTTGGGGTCGTATAAAGGATAAAGTGTATCAATATCCACTCAACAACAGGGATGAATTGGTGGAAAGAATTGCTACAGCATTTGCAGGCTTAGATCCACATGAAATTCGTAGCGCTACTACACACGCCGTAAATAAGCGGATTATTAAATGTGTAGAAGTTAATGGACTACATTTTGAACAGTTTCTTTAGCATTGTTTTATTATCACGTACCTACTTTATTTTTTATTTAGTTAAAATAAGTTCGGTGGTGGTAATTCAGGATATGTTCCATTAAATGTTCTGTATGTCCTGTTAATTATTTTATCGCATTTTCCATGAATGTTGAATAAATTCATAATATCCGAGTAAGAATAATTATCATTTGCCATATCCTATTCGTTAAACACCAACCGTACTAAATTACTAAAAAATACTAATTGCTTTTATTAGACATTATTTGTGAAATTTGTGAATATTTTGTTTTGTATACAAGCCAAGGTCTACTTACTAGAAGGCGGCGCTCTTCAATTTTGATCGATGAAATAAGAAAACAGCAAATATCCAAAATACTATTCATTTTGGGTAGAGAAACATCATACATTGTTAAATGCGCATTTTTCACTTTTTTTAATCGGTTTCTTTAAATAGGTATCATTCTAGTTAAGAAAAATGATTTTTTGCCACTTATGTGTGATCAACATATGTCGTTGATTAGAAAATTTTATGTAATAGATTTTGAAAATTTGTTTGCCTGATTAGTAATTCCAACACCTCGTCTTGCCACCATAGAAAATCGAACATCTTACTGCTAGACGTTATCGAGATATTAATTTTTACATAATCTACCACAACTGTCAAAATATTGAGAAAAAAATTATATCTCCGAAAATATTAATTTTAGACATAGCGAACCTGTATTGAATTGACATTAAAATTTTTCGTGGAATCTAAAAAAAAAAATAGAAAATGGTAGCATTCCATTTAAAATAACAAAGTTGGTGTCAACTTCCTGTATTTCCGGAAATGCCACCATTTTTGTTGTATCATTTTTAGCCATGGTTCTCGCTTTTTTGCAAGGCTAATCTACATTCTTTCCTGAACCATGTCTGTCGTTTCACCCCCTCTTTTCTTTATAATACATTTTCTGTTGTATACATATATAAAATAGCCTTGAAGTTATGATAATTCGAAATCTCCTCTTAGGCAAGTGGGGGTTCGAGTTATGGAAGTTGTAGAATTTTTAATAAATAGGTTTATACTCAAACCCATATTTCATCATAAAATAATTATTACTGTTGCTGTAATATATTAAGTAGGTGTATTTACAAATGTTAACTTTATATTCTTCCAAAACTTCTATCTATAAAACAGCCGGGTTTTAAAATCTCCTGCAATTATTATAAAAAGTACAAACACTGTGCACAATTACAATTAAGTGGATTTTAAATTGAAGCAAAAACTTCAATGTTCATGTAAAAAACGTAGCTAAATGTTTGGTGATACTTTCCTGCATGTTCGAGTACCTTAGTAATAAAATACAAAAATAAATGTTATGTATGTAATACTTTTTATTAAATAAATTATTTTTTTATTTTAACGGTACTAAAATCTACTCTCGGAGAGATATATCTCAGTTTCACTTTGTGCATCTTTGGTTCGACTGGAATGTCCTCACTTATAACTACGGTTTCGTTGGTAACAGAAGTCAACAGTTCTACAGGTCTTACAGAACCAAAGAAGTCCGTGATTGGCACCGCAAATGGATTTCTTTGGAATAAGTCTTTTCTGACACCCACGGTGGAAATACAGACTCGTTTAGGGCACACACCAAGCTAAAATGAATCGATAATGAAATTGGAAATTAAATTTAAACGACGACTTACAAATTCGCCTATAGATTTGTTGGTATCGGCATCAACTTTTTCCAAAAACTCTAATGCATAGTAAGTGTATCGATCTATTATGTAAACACCTATTGCCGGATCAACGTGGTGCTGCCATAAAAAAATAACGATTAGTAATCTACATAATCATGGTGACGCGTTAGCCATTTCTCGGCTAGTGCAGCAAATAGAATTGGAAATTTGTGCATATACTAAGTAAGTTTTTGTTGTCTATTATTTCTAGTGGTGTGGATAGGGGCTACCTATGAATGTTTTTATATCTTAAAAAACCGAACTGCTGATGCGAGGATAAATTTATGAGGGATTTACTTACAGACAATGAGTCCTCGCCTACTAAACTGCTACCGACTGCTAAGATATTCGGTGAATAAAAACGTTCATACATTGAAGCTGCCTGGCAAGTATCGATCATAAAAAAAATTTCATGATACCTACAATAATACATTTCATTTCAAAACTAAAGGACACTTTGGATTAGCAGTTGTTTCTAAAGCTGTCAAAACGAAATAATTTTACCTTTGCTTCTGCCACATTTGTTCAAGTGCGTCAGCCATTTCCTGACTAGTGATCTCTTCTGAATCTTGGAACTTTAAAAATCCATCGCCACCGTGTCCAGTTAGATAAACCAAGATGTTGCTCCCTTCATCCGTCAATAATTGTTTCGAACGTGGAGTGTCAGGAGGTAAGCGACCAGTCAATAACCTAACAAAATTTTCCACCGTTACCTCGTATCCTCTATAATCCACCTCGACATCATCTCCGTAAACATTAATATGTTGATTTGCGTTATTAAAAACTGTCGCAGGTCGAGGGTTTCTAGGGTTGCAAGCCATATCGTCCGCTATCATAAGTATAATTTGGCTGTCAGGAATACCCAATCGTTTGACACTTCTGTATATTGAGAGCACGTTTGCAACATGTCTGTAGTTGAACCAGAATCTTGAGGTGTCCACCAGCACCGCCCAATTATTCGTATGCCCCTTTTTAGGGAATTGAAAATCTAACTAAAAAGTCGATAGTTTTTTGAAGAAACAAGCAAATAAGAAAAATTACCTGAGACAATATCGAATTTACACATAGCAAAGAGATAACTACACTTATAAGTAACAATTTCATTGCGAAGATAATGAAAGTTAGGTCTTCAATTAAGGAAATTTATAGGTTATGCACTGACAGCCGGATCCTTCATATTTATCTTATTTCATGTTGGTATTATGTAACGCAGAGCCGCATTCAAAATATTTCATACTAAAATCTTCCTAACAAATTAATTAGAAATTCATTCTTATTTGACAAATCTGAGATATAAAACAACATCTGAAAAACTGAACATAGTTCATGTTTCCGCATTTATTTGATTATTGTATATCTTTTGTGTCACAGCTCACAGAGAAATATTTGATAGAAAGTAAAATTCTTGAATAAGGACCTGTAACCTGTTTCAGGCTGCCTCTACCAAAATATAAATGTTAAACAAAATTATTCCGAAAACATTTTCTTTACAATAACAACTTACAATACAATATTTAATGAATAATAAATTATGTAACTTGTTTTAAAAAATTTTTACCAACTTTAAGTAACATAAATGGTTGCATGAGGATCAATCCTAAACTTCAATAGGGGATTTTTCGAATTTCCCGGTTCATATCAACGGAGAAGGAAGAAGCTACGTGCGCCAAATCAAAGAATCGGCATCAGTTGCGTACTTGATAGGTGCATACTACCGGTTTTTCTTCCTTGCCGTGTATTTAATGGTTCGGTAAACTATTATTGTAACCTAGAACGATTGATGATATTGAAACACGTTAAATTAAGTGCATTTATTTTATACATCTACGTTTTCGCCGCTTCATTTACTTAAGTGATTAGATCAGGTAAATATTACTGCCTCAACTTTCTTTTCGTTTCTCTTTATCTCCATTCTGAAATGCAAAATTTTTTAATGAAAGCTGGGAGACACGTGGATAAAAACACAATTCCCTTCGCCTTTTATTAGAGAAATTGTTTTCTTCATTGGTTTCTGGGCAGATTTCATGAAATAAATCGCTTTTTGTGAAATGGTTGACCCATTTGACCAATTTTATGGTTTATCTCAGATCGAAAATATCGGAGGGCATAAAACGTCGTAGATTTGCTTTGCAGGTTTTTTAGTAAAAAATTCGGTATTTGAAGCGCATGGAAATTTGTATAAAATTATCGATTTTGATTTTTACACATTTTTGTGATCTGTAGATACATATGTGCAGTTTTTCTTTAAGGGACAAAATTTGGAAATAATGTTGTAGGCACTTGAAATTCGGAAAGGAGACACCGGATGAATTTTAGGTTAAGTTTGCTGTCAAAAATGCAACCTTTGTTCGTTCTTGACCTCCAAAATTATGGTTTATATAATTATTAACATGTGCATTATGCTCATTACCATTTTCAACGTGCTGATTATAACATAACCTAGAAAGTACGTCTTTTTTGTCTACATAATTTTTTTATCAAGGTGTATAGAAGTGCATATGTGTCATTGAAAATTAACATCATGACGTCATCTATAAGAGCCGGCGAGGGGTGAACATAACCTACAACTATTTTTCATTACATTGCGAATTCAAAACTGATCCCCAGAATAAAATAAGACCCTTATTTCTGGAAGATGATGTCCCTTCTCCTTATTTCGTTATTTTTTTCAGAAAATCATGAGTTCTAGTGTGTGCTATAAATGCAGTCGGCCAGGTCACTTTGCCCGTGAATGTTCGGCGCCAGGAGGAGGCGGTCGTGACAGTGGCAGCCGGGACTCGTTCTCCCGTGGCCGAGAAAAATGCTTTAAATGTAACCGTTTTGGACATTTTGCTAGAGACTGCAAAGAAGATGCGGAACGATGCTACCGGTGTAACGGAGAGGGTCATTTTGCGAAAGACTGTTCTCAGAGCCCAGATACGCCCTCGTGTTACAACTGCAACAAACCTGGGCACATTGCTAGGGCTTGCCCCGAATCCGGAGGCATGGATAGGGGAATGGGAGGAGGTGGCGGCGGAGGAGGCGGCCAAGCCTGCTACAAATGCAACAAGCCGGGACATCTTTTCAGGAACTGTCCTGATGCTTCGAAAACTTGCTACACGTGTCACAAACCGGGTCACATCAGTCGCGATTGTGATCTAGATTACAAGAAATAGTGATTGATTTCTGTTGGATACAGAAATACGCTATTTTAAATTTGTTGTATTTGTATTTTATACGTTAAACTGTTTGTTTTGGTCGGATATTGTTAAAATACTGTCTTATTTATATATTATAGCATCAATTTTTGTGCCTATTGCAGTAGGTACGATGTAATTTCCTTGATTGTACGATGACGACATGAATTATTATAATTTTTTCCATAGAGAATGATTACTTAAATTTTTGGATTGAACGTGCGGGCAAAATGAGAATAAAGTTTGGGTGAATTAAGAGTTATGATTTTTTTTTCTTCACTTTGTTTGCAATATTGAAGAAAAAATAATTTCTTCGAAAATTGGAATAAGTGATTTTTCGGAACACGTAAGTCGAAGAAAAATGTATGGCGTTTTTAATTCCCGACAAAAAAAAATCCCTAATTGCCAGATCCAGAACGTTTTTTGATTAGGCTAAGATCAGCTGCCACATGCAATCTGCGCCTTGCATGTAACGGGGTATCAGAAAGTTGATTCTCACAATTTTCCAATAAACATTGGTACGACTTTTGCATAACCTTGCTTATTACTTGCCGTTTTGAGTTTTGACAACTGAATCTGAAGTGAAATTTTGTTCTCCTACGCCTAGATGAGTTCTGCTCCCGTAGGGGTTTGATACATTTTGCGTGTTTTTACATCATCTTTTTTCCAAAAAATGCGTGTGTCTGGTGCAAGGACAACTAAATGGTCTGTTTCAAAAATGCGTTCTCTTAGCTTTAGTTTTTTTACACCTCCAAAATGCAAATTGTGTTGACATTCAGTAATGCGCATGCCCGACCGTGTTCCAACAAAATTTCAGACGACCGTCCGCCGGAGCAGTAGTCACTCCCATTAAAACAAAAGAATATACTCAAAATAAAAATGACACATATGCTGCAGCTAAGAATGATTGGTTTTAGCATCTAAACGAGAAAGGTTTATAAACTGCTTTATCATAATGAACAATGAAATTATTACACTCTTTCCAAATAGATGGACTTTGGTCGTCTTCTCCGTAGTTTTACATCACTGGTAGGGATGCTAGTATCGAATGAAAGTATCGATACCAGTATCATTTGATGATACTTTTGGCTTTAGAGATCGATACCTCCCGATACTTCACAAGAAAGTATCGATACCTTCAAGTATCGGTATCGTTTTTGTAAATGTAAAATGTCTACTGAGGGTGTTTTGTGAGAACGTAAAACTGGCAAAAAGAAAGTAAACTTTATTTTTTATAATTATAGCTTTTCAGTAGCGCTGGGCGATACCAGAAATGCGGTATCGTATATCGATACCTTCAAAGTATCGATACTATTCAAAGTATCGAAGTATCGACAGTATCGAGGTATCGAAGTATCGACAATATCGAGGTATCGACAATTTTGAGGTATCGAAAGTATCGAAGTATTGAGGTATCGAAAGTATCGAAGAATCGAAAGTACTGAGGTATCAAAAGTAGCGAGTAGGCCTGCGACTTTTTTCGATATATCGATATTGATATCGATATATCGATATATCGAATAACGATACCGGAATGTCGATATATCGAAATATCGATATTTCGATATATCGATATTTTTATGTCGATATATCGATATTTCGATATATCGACATTCCGGTATATCGATATTTAGATATATCGATATTTAGATATATCGATATTTCGATATATCGATATTTAGATATATCGATATTTCGATATATCGATATTTCGATATGTCGATATTTCGATATATCGATATATCGATTTAGCGCGGTGTCGACGTTTTACAATGATTTTAATAACTTCTGGTACCGGAAACCGTTGAGTCTACGTCGAGTTTTTCCAAGTAAAGTTTGCAACAGTAAAACCTAAAACATAGTTGCAATGTGAAAGTGACTGAAATTACATTAATTTTATGCCGCATGTAGGATACAATTTCAATCCTTTAACTGTGCCCTAACTTGAAGCATACTTGAAGAATAGCTGAATAATTCTTTAGATTAGAAGCGTTGTTTTGAAACTAAATTCAAGAGGTATAACCTCCAGTATCAGTATCAATCAGTTCATTGTGTCTCTATGTACTATTAACAGCAAAAGTGGTCTTCCACTTTACGGTTCAATTCCGCTTAAAATGCCATAACCAAATACGTTCTGAGGTAAAAAAAACCTTAGCAACTGTCCGCCAATTAAAGTTTTGAAGGCGGATCTAAACAATTTTATTTGAATGACAAGAAAAAATGTGTTAGCCTTGCACTAGTAAACAAAGGGCATTCATCAAAGTATCGAGATCGGATAACGAAAAATCACATCGTCTATGGGGAGCGGGGCTGACGAAAACATAACAACGTCCGGCACAAACGATTCACATCGCAAACTGAAACTATCACCACTTTTGCTGATAATAGTACATACGAATAGCGAACAAGGTTTGCTTAGAATAAATAGATCAGATCAAACATTATTTTGCTGTAAATGTACAGGACAGCCACCTGGTATGGTACTCGAACTTGCCCGAACATTGTTGGAACTATCCAGTATCATTAGAATCTCATAAATAATTAATGAAGTCGATATATAAGTATGTTTCGTTCTTAATATATAGAGCTGTACCGCACTGGTCATTCAGAACGAAACAATGTTTGATCTTATTTTTGGTTATATGACTACAATAAAAAATCGTACTTAGCCATTTTTCAAACTAAGGGGCCTCCTTTCAAGTATTGCTGGCGGGGTGGGGAGGCCCCAAATTCTAATCACGCCACTGAATTCAATATTGTTTGTGACCTGGAGTTTTCGCTTTGTCTTATTATCCTTCAACATGCACCCAAGCCTTCAGGTGACAATAAATTACTCCCACCCTAAAATTTGTCTTATATTGGAGAAGAATTAATGGACTACTTACATCAAAATGGAAAGTGTGACAATTACAGGCAGGAGTAAGACGTTTCATAATGAGCACGGAATATTTCTTTCTGATTGATAGAGGCAGTGGCGGACATATTGGGTTTTTCTACTGGGTAGGGGTAAATACATATTCTAAAACAGAAATGAATAGCTGAATAGCTTCTTCTATAATGCATGCGGTCGTGTGGAAACCTAGCAACTCTGCCTAATTTTTGATATTATTCGTCTTACGTTTAGTAACAAGCACCAACTTTTACGTTGGACAGTTTTCTAAGAAATCAATATAAGAGTTTTCCTCCTGTTGCACACTCTTTTGGACACGCACTGTATAAGTATCTATCAAAATATCGATATTTCGATATGCCGATATGTGGATATAACGATATGTCGATATTTCGATATAGATAGATAGATAGATAGATCAATTTATTCACTGGCACAAGCGTAGAATATACAAAAAAATCAAAAAAAAAATGGCAGTTACAACAACAAAAAAAAACACACACACATCGATATATCGATATATATCGATATATCGATATTTCGATATTTCGATATATCGATATTTTGATATATCGATATTTCGATATATCGATATTTCGATATATCGATATTTCGATATATCGATATATATCGATATCTTTTTGATATCGATATTCGATATCAAATTTTCAATATCGCGCAGGCCTAGTAGCGAGGTGTCAAAAGTATCTAGAATTCTAAATTATTAGAGGAATAGGTAAATTGCTATGGATGTATGAAACGTATGTATATGCCGAAGCCACATAACAAAACCTGTCATTTTATAAAACGTCTAGTCGTTTTGTGAGTCTGGGTACCCCATTAGATAAGGGAATCACATTCCAAGAAACACGTTTTATAAAACGACAGGTTTTGTTATGTGGCTATGACATATATACCTTAGTGAATTTGTTACTACGTATACGTAAATAAATTTATTAAATAAACGAAACAAAAACATTATATTACAAAAATAATAAATAGTACCTACTACTGCTGCTACCTACTCCAAATTGGTACAAAACAAAACTACCTATTTTGGTAGAAATTTTTTGACAAAAAAATTAGTTGTTCTGCGTGTTCAGAGGTGTCTGTGATTACGTGTCTGTGGTTACGTTTCCACCACAACTAAACACGCGTTCCGATGCTGTACTTGTGCCTTGGCATGATAAATTTTTTTTACTAAATTCCGCTAAAATAGGAAATGCACTTTGGTGCAATTTCCACAATGCAAGAGGATTCTCTGAAAAGCTAATGGTACCCATTGCCTCATATTAATTGCACTCCATTTTCAACTTATCTTCTTTCGTAGCAGCAGAAGACACTGAATTTTCTGTACTTGTGCTTGACAACAGAGCAGCTATGCCACTTAACTTTTCTTTTTCTTTATGAGGTAGAACTTCATCAACGAAGAGTTTGTTAATTAATTGATTTAATGTTAGTTCCAAGTTCACCTTAACGCAGAAGAGATATCGAAAGTATCGAGGTACCGAAAGTATCGAGGCATCGAAAGTATCGAGGTATCGAAAGTATCGAGGTATCGAAAGTATCGAGGTATCGAAAGTATCGAGGTATCGAAAGTATCGGTATCGATATATTCGATACTTCGATACCTCTATGCAGTCAGTATCGACGACCGATACTTGATTAGGTATCGATACCTTCTTTAAGTATCGATACTTTCCCAGCCCTACTTTTCAGTAAATAAAACATACCTCTGAACTCGCTACAAAACGAAAACAAAAACAAAAATAAACTTGGATGAGTGGCGCTAATAAATGGGGGAGATAAGTGGCGCGTCACAAACGTCAGATTTTCATTCCAAACAAAACAAAGCCACGTGCTGTTTTAACGTATTGTTTTCAAGTTTTTATACGTAAGCCCAACACACAAATTGAAAATAAACTGTTTTCACTGCAAAACGTCCATAATTATATTGCAAAAACTAGTTTAAGACGTTGTAAATAATATCGATAAACGTCAAATGGCACGTGCTTTTGTTTTGTTTGGAATGAAAATCTGACGTATGACGAAGGCACTTATGAAAATGATACATATGCTGCAGCTAAAATGATGTGTTTTAATTGGTTTTAGCATCTAAAAGAGAAAAGGTTTACCTATAAACTGTTTGATCATTTAATGATGAACATATTCCGTCATTAAGGAATACCTCATTTGAAAAAAAATGTGTTCGGAATCATTTTAAACAATTATTTGTCATAGATTTGGATCTTTTATCAAGACGTAATCATTAAGGTGGTATTTGTTACGATATTAGAAGAAAAATTACACTCTTTTCAAATAGAGGTGCTTGAATTGAAGATTATTTTAAAAGCTATTAATTTTAGAAAGGGAAAGGAAGGTTTTGTGTGATGGCGTGATGAGAATGAAATTTGGCACAGAAAACAAACACTGTAAGGAAAAAATTGTATGGTTTCATTTGGAAAATATAAAGTTAGGAGGTTTACATATTTTCTGAATACTGTTCTTGAATGCCTGATTTTGACAGGTCGCCATTTGTTGTTAGAGGGCACACATTTATTCATATTTGATCTGGGAAGTTAAAATTCAGTTTTTATTACCAGAAATGAAATGCCTAGAACATACTCGCCAGTTTTTTAATTGGTTTTTGCTCAAAACTCCCCTTTTAAGACTTACCCACTTTTCACGTCTTTTATTTGATAACTTGTTTAAGTACTCTCCACGATAATTTAGTGCAGCAGAAATTCTACAAAATCTTACCAATTACTAAATTCCTTTCACCTCTCATTTCGCACCCCGCAACAAAACAGTTAATTATTTGATAGTTTTAGAAAATGACAGCTTCCTCGTAAGGTTATGTATAAATAAACAAAAGTTTAGGGTGTCTACCTGCAGTAAAATACTTCGGATCCATGATGGCATTATTATTAATTTGGTATTCTCGGCCCGGATGGGATCGGCTCCCGTAGAGGTTTAATTTTGAGGTTAGGTTTTTACATTATCTTTTTTGCAAAAAATGCGTGTGTCTGGTGCGAGAGGGCAGCTAAGGGGTCTGTTTAAAATAGGTGTGTCATCTCTGGGGTCTGTTACTCGTGTATTATCCACTAACATGACGTCATGGATCCGAAATATTTTACTGCAGGTAGACGCTCGTCAAAAGTTTGCCCTCCAGCTGTCAATTGTGTGAGGACATTCTGAAATGATCTATTGGTTAGGTTAGATAATCGCTGGTAACCTTAACCTGTATATTATATGATTATTTCCATTATTATAATTTAAAGAATTTTGCTGTCGATGCGTTGCTTCCGGTTTCCCACCAGGGGAAAATAATTTTTAGCGCGTGTGTCGGACGTGGAAGTAGATATTCCCTTTGTTCAAATGCAAACAACGTTTTTATTTTATGGATTGGCAATATAATTTCAACTTTTATTTGACATGTTAGCACCCTTTCATCTGTTTACCTGAAGGAAAATAAGTACCTATCTTTTTCTTGGAATAAATAAAGACAATAACAATAAAGGCGTGTTTCCATTCGATAAAAACTTATTTTTCTACAAAAATAATAAAAACACATTCCAAACATAATTTATTTTCAGTTTTAATTTTCACGATGGTAATCCCCCCCCCCCCGTGACAAAACTGCATATGTTTTGAAATTCTTTAACAATTCCATCAGGAGTATGTATTAAAATTTTAAAGCAAAGTACGATTTGATTTTTGGTTATTTTATTACATTCCATATTAAACAAAATACAAAAACTTAAAATTAATTCATTGGTAAATGGTGTACACGAAATAAGTTAAAATAATACAAGTTGAAATCACAAAAACTATAAGCATTTGAACCAAAAACTCCTTGAATCTATCGGCCTTTAGCAGAAAGAAGTATCTACTTTTTCTTCGCACTTTTTTTGTCTTCTACCGCCTTTGATGGCTTCCCGGTCAGTTGAATGGGAATCATTTTGTGTTCCAATTGACTGGCATCAGTTCTTGGAGCCATAATTGTCAACACGCCATCCGAAGAAAGGCTAGATTGAACCTGCCCAATATCGTGTCCTTTTGGCAACTTGTATTTCCTAACAAATTGTCTGGAAATATATCCATGATCATCTTCCTTTTCTTCGTGCTTGCCTTCGACTTCTATTAAATCATCCCCGCTAGTTCTTACTGTAATTTCTTCGGGCCGGAAGTGCTGAACATCCAAATTCGCTTGAAATTTGTCTTTGTCCAGTGTTACTGTAGATCCTGTATCTCGTTCAGCAGCAGATGTAAGCCATGGTCTATAGTATCCAACAGGATTTAACAGAAATGTTCTTACGTCTCTGGGTACTATCGGAGCAAATAGGTCATCAGGATCTAAACCCAAACCAAATTGTTGGTTCAAAAGACGCGATGGGCGAAACACGTCCAATGGCTCGTAGAATGGAATCAAAGACATTGTCACACAGCACTAAGAAAATTTCGTTCTGAAAATTCGCACTCTTGATCGCGACGCTGTCTCACATACTTACACATACTTACATCTTTAAATATGTGCGCTGTCTCGGTACTATTTGAAAACACAGAGAACGCGCGCGCTTTTATGTCCGCAACCACCCGGCGGGAGAAACGGAAACTTCTGGAAACATATTATGTGTTCATAGAATATTGTTTCCCAAAGCAGGATTGGTCAGATTTTCATTCTAAACCATGTTCTAAACAAAACAAGTGCGTGCCAGTCTGCCAGTTGACGTTTATCAGTGTTATGTGCAACGTCTTAACTCTTAAGCTAACTTTTGCAATATAATTGTAGAAGTTTTGCAATGAAAATAGTTTATTTTCAATTTGTGTGTTTCATTTACATGTAAAAACTTAAAAACGGCTTAGGTTAGGTTAAAACGTCAAGAAGCCTACCTGACGTTGCAAAAGTTAATTTAAGAGGCGTTGTAAATAACGCTGATAAACGTCAAATGGCGCGTGTATTTTGTTTTGTTTAGAATGAAAATCTTACATACGGCGGAGACAGTGTATTGTTAAAAAATTATTTATGTAGTATATTCTTAACATTGCTTATATTTTATGTAGCTACTTATGGAGCGCTTCAGCTATAATAATTTTAATATTGACACAAGTTATGAAGGAGTCATCTTCTGCTCTGCTTTTTCGACTTTTCCGCTCAAGATCTGATGAACAGTTAAAGTGAAGGTTCTAGAATTAAAATTTTCTGGGGATTCCAAAAAGTAATAAACACTGTTGGACCATTTATCATCTACAAAATATTTTAATAAACAGTTGTGTGCTTTAAAGAATTAGTTACTTGTCACTATCAGGCCGTAAATTTCCAAAAATTATTGTACATATACACAGAGTAAAAGAAATTTATGATGCACATCAGACTAAATTTAATTTTATTTGGAGTTCTTTACGTGTATAGGTAATGAAACTATTTTCCATGTTCCAATATTTCGGAATTGCATTCCCCTGTTTTTAATGACAATAAATAAGTTCATCTTGGATTTCATTTAATGAATTTTGAAATGTGTTTTGACTAGGTATGTGAAATGCGGTCTGACAGTATGAAGATAAATTCTAAACAAGAATCTGTGTTTGCCCAAATTTTAAAACGAAATTTGATATACAGGATGTAGGATGTTTTATTTAGGCGTACCCAGTAGTGAAAAATTTGCTTTTTCTTATATTGATTTAGGTCATACAAGTATGGGCAGGTAATTCACGTGCTAAAACAATCTTAGTTTACCAGAAAATTCTAAAATTCATAATTGTGTCAACAAGAAATTAATACGTTCGCACGTTCACTTTATTTATATTTTGGGTTATTTATATTTTGGGTTCCCGAAGTGACAAAGCCACGCCCACCACTCTATTCCTAATCGGAATAGACTTTATGTATTAAAAGAAGCAAACGTTTACAATAAAAATGTTTATGGATAGGTAGAAAATAAATACATAATATTTATTCAATTTGTTTTACTCTTTTCACATCAACGTGTTCTCCATTAATATATGAATAAGTATATTAAATTCCGATTTCTCACTTTTTCAAAGTAGAAGTTTTGGAACGCACTGTATTTCTGTCCTGTAAAATGAGTAGATGTGGACCAATCCGAATGCGGTTTCCAGCAGGTGGGGGAAATAATAACCTCAAGTAGTGTATGTGTGCGTGTCATGTTTTTGCCAGATAAAGATGGTTCAAGCCGGCACGAAAAAGTCAACTATTTCCAAAATAAATAGCAAAACAGGAGCCACAAGTTTAATAATATTTTTAGTCCTCTTGCTAGCATGGATAGCCGGCTTTTCGTCCCGATTGTTCGCCGTCATAAGATTTGAAAGTATCATTCATGAATTCGATCCATGGTTATGATTAACCCCTTTTTTAATAAGGCGTAACTTGCTTAATGTGATGTATTTATTGCAGGTTCAATTACCGAGCCACAGCTTATATGGTCAAACATGGGTTTTATAATTTTTTGAATTGGTTCGACGAGCGAGCATGGTACCCGTTAGGTCGTATTGTCGGTGGTACTGTGTACCCTGGACTTATGATAACATCGGGGAGTATCCATTACATCCTCCATTTACTTAATATAAATGTACATATACGAGATATATGTGTATTTTTGGCACCAGTTTTCAGCGGTTTAACCGCCATTTCTACCTATTTATTAACCAAAGAACTGTGGTCGGCAGGGGCAGGACTCTTTGCTGCCTGTTTTATTGCCATAGTGCCTGGTTATATCAGCCGCTCAGTTGCTGGTAGTTACGATAATGAGGGCATTGCTATTTTCGCACTGCAGTTCACTTATTATTTGTGGATTAAATCTGTCAAAACTGGCTCCGTGTTTTGGGCAGTCGCAGCTGCCCTGTCATACTTCTACATGGTAAGTTAATAACGGCATTATTCTTTTTCCATGATCTTTTACATATTTAAGTTGTATTTTGTGTCGGAACGTTATGAAATTTAGAACAAAGTGTGTGCGTACGGTTGTATTTTTTCAGGTATCTGCTTGGGGAGGTTACGTTTTCATCATTAACCTCATACCCCTTCACGTTTTCGTGCTGCTGTTGATGGGTCGTTTCTCAAACAGATTATTCACGAGTTACACCACCTTTTACATATTAGGTCTTCTCCTTTCCATGCAAATACCGTTCGTTGGGTTCCAGCCGATTCGAACAAGCGAACACATGGCTGCTTCAGGAGTCTTTGCGCTCTTGATCGCTGTCGCTACTCTCAAATATCTCCAGACGATACTCTCGAAATCCGAATTTAAGTCGCTGTTTATTTTTGGAGGGTTGTTGGCAGCGGGGTTGGTGTTTTTGACTGTTGTTATTCTTACTTATGCTGGATATATCGCACCGTGGAGCGGAAGGTACGCAATTGCTTAATAACAAAACTCAAATATGACTGAGTTATTTTAACACATCAAATTCAGGTTTTACTCCTTATGGGACACAGGGTATGCAAAAATACACATTCCCATTATCGCATCGGTCTCGGAACATCAGCCTACCACGTGGTTTTCATTCTTCTTCGATTTGCACATTCTGGTCGCCACTTTTCCAGCTGGCTTGTGGTATTGCATCAAAAACATCAACGACGAAAGAGTGTTTGGTACGAAATCTACCAAATTTTGTGTCTAAATTTCACAAGTATTCTTTTAGTTGTTTTGTACGCCTTGAGTGCGGTATATTTTGCTGGAGTAATGGTTCGTCTGATGTTAACCCTCACACCTGTCGTTTGTATGCTGAGTGGAGTCGCGTTCTCCGGTTTGCTCGAATTGTTTTTAAGAGAAGACGATCTGTCCAAACCAGAAGAAAGTGACGCAGAAGAGGAACAAAATACCACCGTCAATCGAAGACTCTACGATAAGGTACTGTTCTTTCTAAACAGTCATTAATAGGCTAGGCGGCAGTGGCCTTAATCTCTTTATTTGGACCCACTTATTACTGTCCTCAAACCTCAAAAAGCAGGTACCGATTTTCAGTTTTTTTCAAATATCTCTTAAACCATCAACCTATTATCAAAAATAATCTAGACTAAATTTCCAATAAAAAAGTCCTGTACCATTTTTTTCTAAAATTAACTGGTACGTCGCTACGGTTGTTCAGAGTGGAACCCTTTTTGGTCCTTGCCGAAAAGTCAATAAAAATCACATGCAATATCACAGTTTCTGTATATTATAAATAATTATTACCATCTCAGGCTCACAAGATGATAAGTGGTTAGAATTATTATTATTTACATAATATCATACTCTTTTCTACACCACCTTGCGGTAGAGTACATGGTGCATTTTTTTTTAAGTGGTGTCCTCGGTAGGCCTAAATCCACTATAAAAATGTCTAAGGTTAGTCAATTTTTATTCGTTTAGACGAGTCCTGATCTTTTTCATCAGTTTCTCCGCTATCACTTTCATCGTCCTGTACAATTGCTACAGATCCTGAATAATCGGAGGCCCATTTTTCTGCAACCCCAAGCCGCGTTGCATCCCTTAGAACATTATTACGGGATACTGTGTTTCTGCCTAGGGATTTTGCAAACAGCTGAAGCCGCCATTCATTCAGGGTGTTTGCATTGCCACTTTGAACGGCCGTAGCAACATATCGGTTAATTTTAGAAAAAAAATGGTAAAGGACTTTTTTATTGGAAATTTAGTCTAGATTATTTTTGATACTACGTATTTTGTTGATAAAGTTGATGGTTTAAGAGATATTTGAAAAAACTGAAATTCGGCACCTTCTTTGAGCCATAAGGGCCAACACTGACTTTGCTTGAGGAGGAAAACTTAGGACACTAAGAAGTGGGTCCAAATAAAGAGATTAAGGTCATTTCCAGCTTTCCACCAATTATTTGCTTATTGAGGCTTTTCGCCGCCTGGCCTGTAACAATAAATTGTTTGTAGGCTGGACGTGTGCCGAAAATGAAACACGAGCAAAACAAAGAGGCTGACGGTATAGGCCCAAATTTAAGAAGCATAGTGACCGTTGTTATTCTGCTACTTTTGATGCTTTTCGCTGTCCATTGCACGTGGGTCACGAGCAACGCTTATTCTAGCCCGAGCATTGTTCTTGCCTCGTATGGTAGCGATGGCAGCCGTCAAATTCTCGATGATTTCCGAGAGGCTTATTTCTGGCTTTCGCAAAACACTGCCGACGATGCGAGAGTCATGAGCTGGTCAGTGCGCTATTTATTAAAATTGCTTGTTTTGGACGTAAGTTTTCGTATTTAGGTGGGATTATGGATATCAGATAGCCGGAATGGCCAATAGAACAACTCTAGTAGATAACAATACTTGGAATAATAGTCATATCGCGCTCGTTGGTAAGGCAATGTCCTCGAATGAAAGCGCGGCTTATACAATAATGACGGCCTTGGACGTGGATTACGTCCTGGTTATTTTCGGTGGAGTGATTGGCTACTCGGGGGATGACATCAATAAGTTCCTTTGGATGGTGCGTATCGCAGAAGGAGAGCATCCGAAAGATATCAGGGTAGGCTAAATATTTAAAAAAATCGACTTCTGTTAGTAACGATGATTATACCAATTGAAGGAGAGTGATTACTTCACTGAGCACGGAGAGTTCAGGGTCGACGAAGAGGGGTCTCCTACTTTGTTGAATTCACTGATGTACAAGCTCAGTTATTATCGATTTGGGGAGCTTAAATTGGACTACAGAAGTGCGGCGGGTTATGACCGCACTAGGAATACTGTGATTGGTAATAAGGATTTCAGCCTAACTTACTTGGAGGAAGCTTACACTTCCGAACACTGGCTTGTCCGAATATACAGGTAAGTGCAATAGAACTATGACTACTTACTGTTCGCAAATCGTTGGGGTTGTAGGATGTTCTACTTTTTCTTTCAGAGTGAAGAAGCCTGATGAGTTCAACAGACCGAGGATCCCGGTAGCTAACAGAACCGTAAAGACACAAAGCTTTGTCTCGAAGAAGGTAAGGGCGTTGAATTATTTCGACGAACGTAGAATTTCAGGCCTTCCTTTTACAGAATACTAAACGTAAAAAGGGTACAATAAAAAATAAACCGGTGGTAGTGAAAGGAAAACGACTACAGAAGCAGTCCTAGTCAACAGAATAAAAAAATATTAAAATAAAAAGTTATAAACAAATATTGGCTCGGTAATTGATATTGTTTTTTTTTCGGTATCATCACGTTCATTTTTCATCAAAATGTTTGTTCACTTGATTACAGAGCCAGTTAAAACACTTGTTATAATTTATCTTTTGTTTGCGTTTTTGTTTGACATTTATTTCTTTTTGTGTAGTGCTTTTGGATGGATGTCTACAAAATAATAAGTACTGTTCGTAAAAAAATTGTTTTCTTTTCGGTTAATAGCATGGGTGAAAACACTATGTGATAAATATAATTATTATGTATGGAACATACGCGAATAAAGAATTTTTCAGTATTTTATGTTGTTATTTAGAGTTATACAACGCACTTTTTCGGTTTCAGTACCTGGGACGTTCTGTATAGCTAGGCTACTCGAATCGTTATCTTATTAACGATATATCGCGGTTGCATCTGGTCGGTCGAGTTCGTCGATAATACCCTTGCTTAAAAGTTGAAGAATGGAGGGTTCATTATTGCTAAACGGTGAAAATTATAAAACAAACAAATTAAAAGAGTTTCTATTAATTGATGATTGATGATGATTTATTATGCTCTTTCGAGTCAGGGATATACGTCAGAACACCTAGAGTGCAATCCTGTGCGAGACAGGTTTATTAACCGGCATGCAAACAGCCTTATAACTGACGGGTCCACCCCAGGACATATGCAGATTGTGGTATAACCCTCCACTGCACTTGGTACATTGCTAGGATGTATGATTCTCCGCAAATATGCAAACTATGTAGGTTATACTTTCCTGCACCTGTACTGGTAAATGAACCTACCTAATTAAGTCGGCTACATCTCTGCTACACGTCGACTAACTCCAGTCAGGTTAGCTTAATTATTGGTAGCCCCTCGACTGCAATAATTAAATACCAGCGATGTAAACTCGTGAGTTTTTAATTCTCTATCTAATGGGTCTGTAAAATACGGTTTCCTGATTGGTCAAGAAATGACAAAAAGTTGCCAATCATGAAGCAGTATTTTCCATGCCCATTAAATAGAGAATTAAAAACTGGGATAGGGACATGTAAATCATTTTTCTTTATCTCGTACCGTTTGCAAGTTATAAGGTTATAACTGATGAAATTTGAAAAAGGACGATTTTTAACGTCACATAACGCCGAAGCCGTAAGACTTAGACCCAATGTATGGTTAACGAAGTGGCCCTTAAATTCAACAATCGAAATAATAGAAAATAATTTTAAAATGTGAGGAAACTGATTGAATCATTTTTCGATATCTACAATTCCTGTAGTTATGGAGGAAATACGCTAGCTTGGGACACCCTGTATACCGATTCTTTGCATATTCAATAATCTCTGCATAAAGCTATAATATGCCGTTCTGGAATAGTTCAATGACCTCTGAGCTCTGACTCCCGAATTTGAATAACCTTGAAATGAGCTCATACAGCTGTATGTCTCTTCCTATGCATGTCACTCTGCATCTTACCGATTTGTAACCAGAGAGCCTTTTTCAAAGAAAATTAGATGCTCTTCCATATTTTCGAATAAAAATCGGCAAATTACAATTGGTTAATATTTTTTCAATAAGAATACTCATGGGTACCCTTCCATCTACGCCACTGGAAACTGAACTATAGATTTCAATGTTGAACTATCTGTACTCAAGTACTTAGTCTTTTGCTGCAAGTCTTGCTACAAAAAACTGACTCGCTCTGTATTTTTGATGTTATTAGTATTCCTTTGATGATTTTGACAGACGTAGAGGAATTTTGAAAATTAGATATCTTCGGATTGAATAAAGTTGAAGCATTTGTATCTTGGCGACAGGAAAATAATATCTATAGGAAACTGTCACAGGATTGAAAACCCGAAAATATTATACAGGGAATTAGCTATTACATGGTTAATTTAGAAAATTTCAAAACGCCAAAACTTTACCTTCTCAAATGGAACCATATAATTTTTATGTCGTTGTTTTCCTTGTCGAACATCCATTCAATTATGTACAAACTTCTCCGCCTCTAAAATTAATACTTTTCGAGATATTCACCTTCAAATATTTAATCGTCCCTAGGCTGTAAATAAAAAAAATTAATATTTTCACATTGTGTCTGCACTCCTTCTTGGCCCAGAGTGGAGATCATCCTCAATGGAATCTCTGCCTTGCTTGAAAAGATTGTACCACATATATAAACCATGGTTTTCACAGGAGAAGAATTTCATGAAATTCTTCTCCTGTTTGAAGAAAACAAGACAGAAAGGAGTGCTCTTTTTTCGGCATTTTATTGCATGAATGAAACCTCAAAAATCATACTAATACAATCAATTATAACACTTTATTACAAGAATTTTGGAGCAAGTTAAGTAAATCTACCTTACAATAATCAAATTTTAACAAACCTACGCTTTTCTCACATTGTATACATTGATCTCTTTTGCCTAGTTCCATTTACACTTCCGAAAATGAACAAATTGGTCTGTGTACAAAAATTACATTGAAAAATAAATATGTTTACTATGAATGATGAACTGCGATTTAAATTGTTTAGTAATTCACGTATTCCTAGGTTCTTCCCCCAAAATTTGTTTCTAGGTAGTAAATGTGTACCCACTTTTAATTTATATATCAATGTGTATAAAGGTAGTTTTATTTGTAAAAGAGTCAAAAAAGAGTAAATAACTTTTGTGATGGAATATTTACTATCTGAAAACAAATTTTACGAGAGCGACTCGCAAAAAGAATATGTTAATTTAGTTTATCATGCTTTTTATATTTACCTGCCAAGAAATCGAAAATCACGTACAAAAATAATATAAACATCTCATGTTTACTTCCACAGATAATTATTGTTCTAGTACTTACATGTCCTTAATAAATACAATAAATAACACCGTAGGTACAAATAAAAAAAATTAATCGAGACAAAACCAAAGCACAAATGTTCTCCTTAGAAACTAGCTAAAAGTCATGGTTCACTAAAAAATATAACATAAAAACAATCGATGTTTGGTCTTAGTCTCAACTACCTGGTTGTTAATAAAAAAAGATCTGAATCGGAATAACATGTTCGTATAAAACAAGAAAATGCGTTTCTAATTTTTAATAAAAGTACGTACACACAAATCCAACAATTATTTTATAGATACAGTTTATTGTATTTTACAGTAAAAAATTTAGTTTGTGAGCTGAAATTATAAAACGCATAGTGGTTGGGCAATTTTTTTTATGAATTTCAACTCAACCCTATAAAGTTTACTACTGTTTCAAAGAATGTGCACCAATCCCCATATAAAACAAGCAGACATTTTTCATTTTGCTAAACACAGGTTATCGAAATAGTATTTCAAATTTTGTGTGGTTAGGGGTCTGATTGATTCTTGAATTAGTCATTATTATCGATAACTTGTTTCGTCCTTAAACACTATCACGGCATGATGAACCACAGAGTCCTCTGGGCTACTGGATGTAAATGAAAAGATTTTCAGCAGCAGTTGGTGTGGTCATGGTCTAGCCTAACAGATCGGGCTATGGCCAGGGTGGTATACTTGGTTTGAACTGACTAGACTAGTTCGAGATGATCGAAGCGTCTCAATTTGACCAGTTACATGTAACTTAAACCATGATCTAAACCAGCTAAGTAACAGTTCAACTAGACCATATTAACAGCCTTACACTGGAGCAAAGATGATTCAGGACGCATATTGTTCACAGTAGAATCCAGATTCAGCTTAACGTATGGTGATGCACATGAGAGCGATATGTTCAATGCTCTTTCAGTCCCAGAGTTGATTTAATAGGGTATGATAAGGAAAACATGGAGGGTTAAGGCCAGCAAAGGTCTCCTGGATATATTCCAGGGTAATAATCTCCACAGTAACATAATATGGATCGATAGAGGGAAAGAAGTACAATGGACAGTAGTCGAGAGAACAGTATGGAACCATTTAGTATACAGATGTCTAAATCCACTGGGATGAGCATCGCTGGTAAAGGCTCAGGAAAGCCCGCCTAGCAGTACATAGACCATCAAGGAAATGAAGGGAATGAGAAAGCAGACCTCTTGGCAAAGAAGGAAGCCAAAGTCCCACTGACAGGGCCAGAACTCAAGTGATGTTTGGCATATCAGACAGCCAAGAGGGTGATAAAGGACCGTAAGGGAAAGTCTTACTGGATGGGGACTGACAATCGTGATGTTCATTAGCAAATCATCCACCAAGAGAGCTGGTTAAAAACCAGTTGAGATGCCCTTTTGCCATGGCCTCCTCAATCTCCCAACCTCAACCCCATTGAGCATGTGTGGGACGTGCTGCAGAGACAACTTCTTCCAGTTATGGCGAACATTCAAGGCCGTTTTGCATTTGGAAATGCACTGAGAGAGCAGTGGGCCCTTTTGGCACAAGATGCAATCGATGGGCTGATTTTAAGTATGCCTAGGCGGTGCCGGAAGAGGCAATACATCGTATTAAGTACAAATTTCAAAAAATTAACGTTATCAGAAATACACTTTTATTTTAATACACAATGTATTGTTTTCCAATTAAATGTTTATTTTCATTATTAAACAAATATGTAATGCAAAACATTACAAGTTTATTTTTAGCCAATTTTGTACTAGGCAAGCTAATCAAATAAATAGTGTATCCTACTTTGACTTGTTGGTTAGAAATCGTACAAAAATAAATGTATCAATAGTATTATATATTTCAAAGCGCTGATGAAATTAGAAATATACATTGCGAACAACAGAAGACCCAAAATAGATCCCTGTGGCACACCCGAAGTATAGCAAGAGACTGCAAGGATAGGTCATTGTGTTATACTGGCTGGGATCTGCCATCCAAGTCAATATAATTTAAAATGGAAAACAAATCATCGTAATCGATTAATCGATTATTTGATTACAGATTTTTCAAATAATTGATTAATCAAATAATCGATTAATCGAATATGTACTCGATTACTCAAAAACCCATTTAATCGATTATCTGATTAATCGATTAATTGTGAAAACTCAATATGTCAGACTGACTATGTATTTGATTAATCGATTAACCAAATAATCGCTTAGTCGATTAATCAAACACTTAATCGATTAATTAAACAATCAATAAGCCGGTGGACCAAACAATCGATTAATTGACAATCGATTAACTGATTCATCAAATAATCGATTAATCGATCAATCAAGTAATCAATTAATCAAATAATCGATCAATCGATTAGTCAAGTTATCGGGTAATCAAATAATCGATTAATCGAGTAATCGATTAATCAAATAATCGATCAGCCGATTTATCAAATAATCGATTAATCAAATTTATCGATTACTTTACAACAATCGATAATCGATTATGAAATCTAATAATCGCACAGGCCCTAGCTATAACCACGATGCCAGGCAGCTAGGAAAGCAGTGGTGTTGGCAGCTGCTGCCAATGCCAGCTGCCAAACGCTTCACTTATTATAACCTATAATAGGTATATATCAATCACCCATAAGGGAGATTTTTCAACCCTTAAATTATGGCACTGTGATACACACTACTTCGATGTGGAAGGCAACGGGAAACCACCACATTATTCTATCCCTAGTACAGCGTACTTCGAATTTATGATGATGGCACCTTCTGGAGTAAAATATTCCGGAGGTAAAATAGTCCCACATTCGGATCTCCGGGCGGGGACTGCTTCGGGGGGAGTCATCAGAAATGATAAGTGTAACATCTCACGAGTCGGAGCGTGGAATGTTAGAAGCATGAAACAAGTAGGAAAGTTAGAGAATTTGAAAATTGAGATGGATAGGTTAGCATTAGACGTAGTAGGTATTAGTGAAGTGCGATGGCCAGAAACCGGAGACTTCTGGAGCAGAGATTTTAGAGTAATACACACAGGATCTGTAGGAGGAAATTCGGGAGTAGGAATTGTTATGCGGAAAAAAGTAGGGCAGAGTGTAGAAAATTTCTTACAGCAAAGTGACAGGGTAGTTATGGTTAGGTTAGATTCGAAACCTGTAAAAACAGTAATAATACAGGTATATATGCCCACTTCTAACTACAGTGATGAGGTCGTAGAGGCTGTTTATAGTGATATTGAACATGTGCTAGATTTTGTGAGAGGACACGAAAATTTAATAATTATAGGAGATTTCAATGCAGTCGTAGGCACAGGGCGAGAGGGCGGAATAGTTGGTCCCTTTGGATTAGGCAATAGGAACGATAGGGGAGTTAGACTGATAGAGTTCTGCGATAAACATAACTTAACGGTCGCGAACACTCTATTTCACCATCATGTTAGGAGACGCTACACGTGGAAGATGCCAGGAGACCTAGGGAGATATCAAATAGATTACATTCTCGTTAGGCAAAGATTTAGAAATCAAGTTAGGGATTGTAGAAGTTATCCAGGAGCAGATATACAGGGCCCGTCTAAAGTCCGTTCCTCCCATACTAATTTTTGAACCATTTGAGATAAATCAATGAAATTCGGCACAAGGTAATCACAGGTCACAATATATTTTTTGACTTAACAATGGCAGCTGTCAGTCTCAAGATGGCGGTCGAGCGCCATTTTGAAACAAAATTTTAAATGGGAGGGAGGGTCATGTGACACCTCGTTTTAAAGGTCTTATCGCGTGCAATATCATACTAAAATATGGCGTCGATGTCTTTTGTTAAATTTTTAAATTTTAACATTTTTCTAACGAAATTTTATTCTAATTTGTAGTGAAATTTCTTAATGAAGTCGACCAATAAGAGGAGAAAAGAGAGTTTATTAAGGAAAAACTACCGCTAGATGGTAATTTCTTCCAGCTTCTCCAAAAATCAAAACCGCTCCAAATTTATCGTCTAAGCTACAAGCCATGGTCACGCTTTTCCTAAATGAAGGAACTAAACATGCCACATTTGACAAGTAGAAAACAAGATGTTACAGCGACAACGAATTTTGTTTTTCATACAAACGTGATTGAGAGCAACATTCATGGTTATTTAGAAATTTGATTAGCCTCCATTTTGTAACGTTTTCAGATATCGACGCCATATTTTAGTATGATATTGCACTCGATAAGACCTTTAAAACGAGGTGTCACATGACCCCCCTTCCCATTTAAAATATTTTTTCAAAATGGCGCTCGACCGCCATCTTGAGACTGACAGCTGTCATTAATACGTCAAAAAATATATTGTGACCTATGACTACCTTGAACCGAATTTCATGGATGTACCTCAAATGGTTCAAAAATTAGTAGGGGGGGAACGGACTTTAGACGGGCACTGTATAGTGATCACAATATAGTCGTTATGAACGCCAATCTTAAATTTAAGATTTTGAAAAAACGAAGCGGAAGAAGGTATCTTGACCCAGAGAAACTAAAAGATGATACGCGCGATAAGTTCGAGAAAAAGACAAACGAAGTACTAAAGGGTGCGGGCGAAAATATTGTTAAGGACATAGAGGAAGAATGGAATTGCATTAAAAATAGTTTAGTTTCCTCAGCTAGGGATATTTTGGGTCATAAACAGAATGAAAGTAGGAAACCCTGGATAACAAAACATATTGTGAGTCTAATAGAGGAAAGGCGAAAATATAAAAATAGGTTAGATGAAATAGGGAAACAAAGATATAAGGCGATCAAGTGGGAAATTATTCGGAAATGTAGGAAAGCGAAAGAGCAATGGATCGATAATAAGTGTAAAGAAGTGGAAAATAAGTTCGAAGTAGGAAAGACTGATGAAGCATATAAAATAATTAGGAGAAATTTTAGAGAAATTGGATCTAGTACCAAAAGCATTAGGAATGAGGCAGGAGATATCCTAATCGAAAGCGGGGAGAAGGCAGATAGGTGCAAAGAATATTTAGGAAACTTATATGCGGGACAGGAAGTGCAAGATATATTAGAAAGCGAAAGCAGTGTAGAGGGGGATAACCTAGGGAATCCTATAATGAGAGAAGAGTTTGAGCTAGCACTAAAAAGTTTAAGGAATAATAAAGCGCCAGGTATAGATGGCTTGCAGGCAGAAATCTTAAAGTGCGCAGGTCAAGAGGTAATAGATCGTTTATTTAAATTAGTTAGTCGCATATACCTGACAGGCGAGATTCCAGAGGATTACAAACGGAACATCATGGTAGCTTTGCCAAAAAGGAAAGGCGCGGATAGGTGCGAAAATTTCAGAACCATCAGTTTAACTTCCCATGCGTCAAAAATTTTAATTAGAATTGTGCAAAAAAAAAGGCGGAGGAAATATTAGGAGAAGATCAGTTCGGATTTAGACGAAATAGAGGAACGCGCAAGGCCATCCTAGCTTTACGAGTAATTATAGAAAAAACGATAGAAAAGAGAAAGAGCGTCTATATAGGATGTGTAGATTTAGAAAAGGCCTTCGACAACGTAAAATGGGGGAAGATGTTCGAAGTGCTGAGGAAGGTAGGGATGAAATATAGGGACAGAAGAATAATACATAATCTCTACGAAGAGCAAAAGGCAGTTATAGAATGTGAGCAGGAACGAAGGGAAGTAGATATCCGGAAGGGAGTGAGACAGGGATGTGCATTGTCACCTCTAGTTTTCAACTTATATATCGAAGATGCTATTAATATTGTTAAGGATAGAACAGCCTCAGGGATTAACGTACAGGGTCAAACTATTAACATGCTCAGATTTGCGGATGATATAGCAGTGTTAGCATCTAGCAAAGAAGAACTAGGAGTGGCTTTGAATGAAATGGAAGCAGTTTTGACACAGGGCTATGGCATGAAAGTCAATAAAAAGAAAACTAAAATTTTGGTATGTAGGGGATGTGAAAATAGAATTAAAGTTGACATACAAATAGGAAATGAGAAGATAGAGGAGGTCACGGATTTCTGCTATTTAGGGAGTAAAATAACTCAAGACGGTAGGAGCACTAAAGATATAAAACAAAGAGTAGCGCAGGGCCGAGTTGCGTTTAACAGAAAGAAACAACTGTTATGTTCGAGAACGGTTAATATTGAGACTAGGAAGAGACTCTTAAAGTCGTATGTATGGAGTACGGCATTATACGGGTGCGAAACTTGGACAATAGGGGAAGCGGATAGAAAAAGAGTAGAAGCGTTTGAAATGTGGTGCTACAGGCGCATGATGAAGATACTGTGGATAGATAAGGTTAGCAATAGGGAAGTATTAGAAAGAGTTGGGGAAAAGCGAAAGGTATGGAAGACAATAAAGAGTAGGAGAGATAGGATGGTAGGACACCTTCTAAGACACGAAGGAATAGTTCGCGACATACTAGTCAGAGATAGGAATAAAAAGAGGTAGGGGTAGGCCTAGATTAGACTACTGCTCTCAAATAGTTAGGGATGTAGGATGTTCTACTTTTAGGGAAATGCGCAGGTTAGCTCAGGATAGAAAAGAGTGGAGGTACGCATCCAACCAGTCTTCGGACTGAGAACCTTATGATGATGAAATTATTTCGATAAATCAGTGAAAAAAATGATTAAAAATCACATGGTTTCCTTTGAAAAAATAATATTACGAGGCTTAGAAACTTTCTAATTTGGACGTGTGATCCCATATTAAGTATACAGGGTGTCCCACGCAAACAGTTCATTCTTCTAACGGACAATATATATTTGCACTTTTATGGATTGCACATTGAATTTTGAGCAACATTTGTTAATGGTTTGCACATTTATCTTTTTTAGCTTTTGAGATAAACATAATTTCTACAATTTTGACCGCTATCGAACGTTTTGAAAATTCTCCATAACTTTTGTTCGGAATAAGACAAAAACGTGAATCATGACTCATATTGCAACTGAAAAGACGCCTCTATCAGTAGGATATTTTAAAGCTGCAATTTCTTGCACTTAGTGTGCAGAAAATTGCAATATTCCAGTGTCTGCGAAAGTACAGAAAAAAGCTTTGTTCGTACTCTTCATTCACAACACAGGATATAAACCAGCTTGTGTATGAATACTTGTGCCACATTCTTTAAAACAAAACAAAATTAGAAGTTTACCTGAAATAATCTGAGAAGTCCCCCATTTCCACTCTCTTCTTAGCTGCTTGCGTAAGCTGTTATCTGCTATAAAATTCTACATTAATTTATTGCTAAACACATCCGTATTTACCAGCAACAGCCTACGATCTACGACACCATATTCCTTCCACCAATTGAAATAGTACATCACATTCATCAACACTAAGAATAAAACTGTAATTCTCGAGGAAATATTCGGTTACCAATTATCAATTTCAAAATGAAAATCAAAAGGAATGTACGAAAAGAAAATCAATTTAGCATAGACCTGTTTCTTTAAAAGTGCACTTCACAACACAAATTAATTACAAAAAGCCAGTACACTAACCATCAATCTATTAAACGTCCGTTACTTCAAAATCAAAAATAAAAATTACAAATCATAAAAAAATATTTACCAACCACTATCACTATTTACATTAATATAAATTGTACTGTTAAGGTGTATATTTACGAATTATTTTATGCTTAAAAAACGACACTATTATGAATGAGAATGAGGTTCTACAGGCAATAGCCTGGTCGAAGTCTGCGCTACCATACTGTCACCACACGGCACATAACCATTATGAAACATGTCCGGTATTTGTACCAATGATTCCACTAACGTATGTTCATCTAACAACGAGTCTAACAAACCCTGAGACTGACTGAGCTTCTCCAGAGATTTTACGTCGTTGTCCACTGCCGCCAGAGCCCTCTCCAACTCCTCCGTCTCTTCCCTCGAGGGCTCATACTCCCCATTTCGATTCACTTTTAAAATAACGTCTCGGTCACGCAAGAAATTATATAATATGTGGGTACAAATAAATATTACCTGTGAAAAGATCATTGAACTCATCTGCCTGTATTGTGCTCAAGACGGTATTTATATCAGTTCCTTCTAGCAAATGCGAGGCTTGCGTTACCAGCGCTTCCTCTACAGAAACCAGCTCCAGACCATCCGGTTCTTCTTGCATAGCCAACACTTGTTCTACAACGTCTTCCGTCAATTCGACTGATTCTTCGTCACAAACTTCAGGAACTGGAAATTGTTTATGAAATTTATGACAGAAAAAGAAACAAAATACACTGGCGAGCATAAAATTAGGGTCACTTCAAAAATTCAACTTTTCTGGTTATTTATTGTATCTTATTATTGTAAATGGATTTCGTTGTATACATATCTCTAAACAGGAATGTTTTAAAAAGAAAACGTTTCATTTTCTAATGTTTTTATTGAAAATTCGTAAAGAAGCAAATTTTAACAAAATTGTCTTAAAAATGTGTAGTGAGAAAAATGTTGGAATAAAACAAGGAACTGTTAAAATTTTGACCCCTAATAACGAGTGTTTCCTCCCCGTGCATTTGACAGCCTGGAGGCGACGTGGCATGCTCTCAATTAAATTACGGATCACATTTTGGGGGATGTTATTCCACTCCTGTAGTAGGAGCTCCCTAAGATCCTGTGCGTTGGTGGGAGACGGCGTATGACTTCGTACACGTTGTCCTAGCTCATCCCACACATGCTCTATGGGGTTCAAGTCGGGACTCCGTGCTGGCCAGTCAAATCGCGTAATTTGAACCTCATCCAAATAACCGCTAACAATTCTTGCCACGTGGGGTCGAGCGTTATCATGCATAAAAGTTGCATTTTCTCCCAGAACCGTCATAAAAGGCATGACATGATTTTCTACAACTTCCGTTACGTACCTATGGGCAGTTAGGGATCCATTGCCGATAAACACTAATTCGGTACGTGCGTCTGAAGAAATTCCTCCCCACACCATAACTGAGCCTCCACCAAATGTAAGTCGCTCATCAATACAAGCCTGGGCATACCTTTCTCCGGGTCTTCGCCATACCCGCCGACGTCCATCCGACCCATTTAAACGTGACTCGTCTGAGAATAATACCCTCCCCCAATCGTCATTTGTCCATCCCAAGTGATCTCGAGCAAAGTTCAGTCTTGCAATTCTATGGCGACGGAGAAGTGGAGGACCCGTAGCCATTCTCCGAGAAGATAATCCAGCAGAACGAAGTCGCCTCCTAGCTGCCCATTCGCTAATGTTAACATTTATGACTTCTTGGAGGAGATTTCGAACCGAAACTGCCGTAGCAGTCCAATTCCGTAAAGCCATGGACACAAGAAAACGGTCATCCCTTGGGGTGGTGGTTCTTTTCCGCCCTGATCCTGGTCTTCTCGTGAGCCTACCAGTTTCCTGAAATCGTTGGGATACCCGCTGAACTGTAAAAAGACTTACACCAACCGTTCTTGCCGTTACACGTTGCCCCCGACCATCTTGCAACAGCGCTATAATTCTGGCCGCCGTGACAGGATTTAAAGCCATTATAAGGAAATAAACGAAGACTACACTTTTCGACCGTCAAGTTATACACAGGAAAGTTAGTGAATAAATGAAGGAAATTGAAAAATAGACCCCGAGAAATAAGCTTCCAAGTAGCGCACCTGCAAGCATTTACTAGAAATCGGAGATATTGAATCTTTGTTGTGCAAAAGAAACCACAAAAAACTTATAACAGTTCTCAGAAATGCAAGTGTTATTGCCTTCAAGAATTAATTAAATTTAATATTTTGAATTCTTGGAAAAATTGGCAATTTTCAAAGTGACCCTAATTTTATGCTCGCCAGTGTATGTAAAAGCCTTCATCAATGGTCATTGCTAGACATAGAATTACAGAATCGAACTCAAAGAGACAATGCTGTAGTGATCAGGTTGCAACCGAGTTACAAGTTTCGATTTTTCCGTCGATTTCCCGATATTTCATTTCTGATTTCGTAGAGTATTTTGCAGGTACCCTGTTTTCAATTTGGGAGTGGTAAGGGGTGTTGTCGTATACCACTACAGAATTTGATGGCATATTCGCAATTAGCTAAGGAAAACTAGGGTTGTCAACAAAAACCGGTTAATCGGTTACAATTTAGTAAATAACCGTCGATTTTGAAAGTGCAGTAACCAACCGGTTATGATAACCAACCGGTTAATATAACCGGTCGTCATAACTGGTTATCGTAACCGATAATTATAACCGGTCATTATAATTGATCTGTATAACGGGTCATATTAACGGTTTTATGGTCAATGGTGCTCATTTCTTCTTCAATGTTAACCGGTTATGAAACTGCGACCATACAATTTACCGGTCATTTAACTGGTCATGGCCATTAAATCAGTAATCGGTCACGGGCGTTAACTGGTTATGGTCATTAACCGGTCAGTCATGAATTATGACCGGTTATTTTTCAAAACCAGTCACACCTTCATGTAACCGGTTAAATCAATTTTTCCAGAAACTGACAGCTCTAGAAAACACCAAAACGGGGCGTGAAAATGATCGCCAAAATAACGAACCTGAAATTACAAATACGAATAATTTGACCAGTCACAGCAACAAAAATTTCAACTGTCTCGCTCATGCACAATAATTGCCCCCGAGAAGTAGGTGTTCGTAATTCTTAGATTACTCAAACAACTTTTGGAATTTTTACATGAAATTTTAAACACTTAAGCTACTCTTTATGCAGAAATGTTCTACGATCTCACTTTTTTCGTAATTTCAAGGAAAAGTGCGGTGTTGATTAATTGGAAATCGGCAGTTTTCTACCGATTTAAAATGTCAATTACAAAAAAAAACTGAGAACGTAGCTTAATTCTGTATAACAAGTAGCTTAAGTGGTTAAGTGTTCAAAATTTTACAACACAGAGAGGCTCAATGAAGTCACCAAATATCTACCTTTGCCCTCCATGCCCTCCACCCGAAACTTGTTTGTTATCTTCAGAAGAGATTGCTGATCTGAGAGAACTTTTTAAATTTATGCCCCAAGTTGATGTATTGCTTTTGAAAATGCAATTTAAGGAGAATAGAGAACCTGCTGAAAATAAGTCTGGTGGTCCTCTAAGGGCAAAAAAGTTTAATCAAAACAGCAAAAAGTGCCTCCTCATGTAAGAAAAAGCTCAAACCTAAGAGAAATGGTGTTATGTTATAGAATCTATAGTGTTTTATTTGTGTTATATTAGAAACAAGAATGTTAATTTTCATTTTTTATGACAGATGGTATAAAATCGGTAGATATATTTTATTTTGATAAAATATAAAAAGTGTGCCTATCTACAGGTTGGGTCAATATCTCTGGTTCTATTCAAGATGTCAACATGAAATTTTACGCGTGTGTGGAGGACCCCACGAAGCTTCTGTTAAAATTATTTTGATGTATACAGGATGTTCACGTGCTACGTACCGAACCAAAGTTATGTTTTTTTAAATAGAATGCCCCACATTTGTTTACATATTTGGATTCGCCATAAAATTTCATGAAAGTTGATATGCTACAAGGTGGGGTTTAGAGTAAGATATGTTAAGATATGGCCATTTAAGTACCAGTGTGAACCCAAATTTGTGGTACTACTGACGTCTGCTGATCAAAGCTAACTATGATTTTTTTATTGGACTAGGTTCAGAGGATACTCTATTTGTAAAATCCATTAACACTTTTTTCAAAATATTTCATATTGTACAGAGTGGCCAAAATGGAGTTTTTCTCAAAAATATTAAATGGAACACCCTGTATATTACTTGCAGGGTTGATAGCTTTAAGCTTTTGGCTGATGCAGATATTGGCAGGTCAAATATGGAAATAATAATATAGGGTGTTCCATTTGAAATTTTTAAGAAAAAATGCATATTGTATAAGCTGTCCACTAGGGTGGAGCGAAAAAAATAAGTTTCAAATTTTTGTTGCGGCTAGTTTTCAAAAGTTGCTTTATAATAAAACTGTCTATTCCCCAAAGTTTCGAATTTTTCATTAACCATCTTCAGGTGCCACAACGAACTTGAAATTTGGGAAAAATACGATATTTTTAAAAAATTGCTTCTTACCCAAATAGGGGAAATTGTAACATTTTAAGTTAAATAAGTTACTTTTTTTGTGAAAAGTAATTAAAAATTAAATTTATATTGAATTAAATCATAAAGGTTACACTGTTTGTCGCTGTAAGAGCACCTTAGTGGACCATCAGGTAGTGCCAGTTCGTCGATTTGAGTTCTCGGTTTGTGGGTTGCGTTTAATGCAGAGTGGGGGAATTTAAGTGGAGGGAGAATACTGGTAAAACTCAAGAGACGTGGCGCTGCTAGCCTAGTTAGTATTTTTCGTTTTGTGAAGAAGTGAAGTGCGAAACATAATGCCAAAAACGCGGAAAAACGTGTCTTGTCCTGTTTTTGGGGCCCCAAAGCAAATATCTTTAACGGTTTTGCCTACATAATAATAATAATAATAATTTTATTTCAATGTTTGCACATT